>JBBBWG010033074.1:5290-19771 GCA_037176905.1 Azolla pinnata
TTCTTCTTCTTCTTCTTCTTCTTCTCGCGTCTCTGCTTCTGCTCTCCGTTTCCATTTCTTCTCTCGAACCGAATATTTGTTCTTTCCTTTTTTTTCACGTTTTTACGTTTCTTTCTGCTTTTGCTACTCCTTGTATACAATGTTTCATTTTTTCTCCCCCCTCCTCTTCTGCAGGTTCCGGTTCCAGTTTCAGATAGGTTTCTATTGTATCACAATCGTATAGGTTCAAGTTTTCGCCGGAACGACTATACCAGCTGTCCAAGGCTGCTGTTTGATGGCAGTTCTCGACTCAGAGTTCGGTGTGTCCAAAATGTGGAATTTTCGACCGTCGCCCCCAGAAGGAGAACAGAAGAACCGAGAATTTTGGATTTTGATTCCGGACAAGGAATGCATGAAATCAGAGGAGCCTTTGCCCAAGCTCAAGTTCGGGCAACATTCTATCCCAAGTTCGAAAATGAGAAATCTGACCAAGAGGTATCCTACAGAAGAACGATTGGCATTCTTGGTTTTATACTATCCAGAATTAATTTGGGTTTTGGTTCTCTTTTTTGGTTCCACAAATTAAGACGTTTAGCTGATTAGAGATTTATGAGGAATCTGAATTCGAGAAGAAACAAACAGATTTATTTAACTTTTTGTAGCACATAAAATAATTTGGTGATTTTTTGTACGTGTAAAATGAATCTTAGGAATGGAAATTTGATGTTTTTGTACAGTAGTAACGAAAAATGTTTCAGCCATCTATGACGTCTCATGATTACCATTTGAGCATATACAATTGTTAGAAAGCCACACTTTTAGTAGTTGGGACAATGTAAAACTGCTCTCTCAATGGGATTATTTTTTCTCGCTGTGAACGAACATAGTGTGATATGTAAACAATCGTGAAGAGGACGTCCTATAGAAACGTGAAGTTAATAAGAAACTACTGGTCAGAATAAAGCTCTTGTTTTTCGTAGCACCTAAGTGTGTTGAAACCTCTATTCCATTGTAAAGATGTATTACATATGAATTTTAGAAATGAGACCAGTGTTCTTGTCAGACCAAAAAACTGGATATTCTTTATTAAGGTTTCAAACATGATAGAATTACAGTGGCTTGTATAAACAGAAATGGAGAAACTGGTCCATACGAATGTCATATGAATCTTGGGATACTAGTTGCATTGCTGATACTCCATATACTTGTAAGAGATGAACTGATTGGGTTTAGTCTTAAAACTTATCATGCATATCTTGACATGCATGATCTGTGGCAAGGCCAACTCTAGTGCAAGATTTATTGAGGTGTATCCAGAAGTTCGTAGCTCTATGCTCATATCTCACCAAGTGAGAAGACACAAGGGCAGGTCTAACGGTTGCAATGAATAAGCCTCTCTGACTGTAGGTTCGTTGATAGATTAGATTGCTAAACTAACAGCTGATCCATTTACCACATTTTGAATTATTCTGACCATTCTCCTCTTCGTTGATCACACTCAAAGTGGAGAGTTGGCACTTGTTCACACTACTAGGCAGAGTCAGAACATGTATACTACTGTGTGGTTATAGATAAGTATAGTAGGTGTTTTCACGGATTTTCTCATTGTGGAGTTAAGGTCCTTGAAATTAGTGGAAATTCTCTTTGTGTGGTAGGAAATTTCCAAGTTCTCTAGCTCAAGGTCGTACGTACATGGTTCATCCTTTTTTATTTTCAAAGCCAATTTTAGCATCCCATGATATTTGGATTGGAATTGTGGGGAAAAAGAAGTTTTTATCTTGTTTTGAACAGAGAGGGTTATGTGTACCAATGTCCCAATCTTTCATCATGGGACACTAAAGTTTTAATAATGAAGGGGTTGTTATGTGTCTATCTTAACAGAAATTTCTGAAGTTTTTTTATTGTTATCTTTATTTTGCAAGGCTTAACTCTCTTATCTGTATCTTTTCGTTTGAAATCTTGTTCTTTTGTTTGCCAGATCCGATTACGAATGATTGATGTTGTGGAATCAGGAAAAGGGGTTTTGGAGGTAAACGATTCACAAATTCTTAGATGAAAAGTCATATAAAGCAAGCTCCTTTCATGTCAAGGGAATATGGGAAAGTGCATTCTCAAATGTAGTGTTAATGATTTTGATTCTGATGATGAATTATACCTTTTAATCTAATAAATTGGTTGAGTGCTGCACAAATTCTTAATTCTAGCAACAACTCTCATCTATGTGTCTCATTTTCTAAAATCACTGGGAGGATTCAAATAGGATTCTGTAGGTAAGATTAACTTGATTCTCAATAATATGGCTTGCTCTTTTCAGGAATACATAAAATCTGGTGTGTATTATGTTCTGTCAGGTGACTTTAAAACATTCAGGATCTCTTTTTATGTATGCTGGGAATCACGGTGGTGCTTTTGCAAAAAATAGCTATGGAAACTTGTAAGGATCTCGATTGACTGGCTTTAAGTTAAATATATCTTTTAGCATAATTATTTTTTAATTTATGTATAGTTGTTGTGAATAAGAATATATGGATACATTTGAACACTTCTAGAGAATGGGGCTTAAAATTTCTTTGCTGCCCCAAGTTTCAGAACCCGCTTTACTCATCTTAACATGTTTTCCTCTATCATATTGATTTTCAATCGAAGCTCCCTCCTGTGCTGAACTATGATAGAGTCAATCTCCACATTAGCGAGCACCTTTGGTGTTGTGGTATTTTTGGGTAGACGGAAGAGAACTGGACGCTTACTTTTCATCCTTAACATGAGCTATGAATTGGTTGATCTAAGAAAAAGCTGACAGTTTCTTTGGTATTGATATCATATAAGATTTTCTTCATGATTTTCTGGCGAACATCCCAGCCATTGTGGACTTACTACATTGTTCTTTGTCGTGGATGTTGTAGACTTCATTGTCACTAATGCACATATCCTGCAACATCCAAGCCACCATTGCAGATTACGGCTACGAACATGTACACTTGGAAATGGCTTATTAGGGATATTTTTAAGGGATAAGAAGTTCAATTCCAACTATTAGGCACCGATCTCTATCAATATTCATTCAACATTAAGTTTCTTGCTCACTAGTTAGCGTATCCTATTTTAATTATTTTCTAGTCATACAAACCATTGTGGGGCTAATAAAGATTTTTTCTTCCCTAGATACAGGTATGGGAAATAGAGGATTGGGATAGTAAATGCTGCATTCCAGCATTCTAGCAATCAAGTTGGCAATGCAACATTAACATTTAGCGTCTCAAATCTTGTCAGTGATATGATAGGTTCAAGCATAGAAATGCTTGATATGAAGTAATGCATGAGGAATGTATTGAAACTAAAAAGTTTAATCAGATATGGACGTGCTCCATAGTATTTGGAGTGTGCAACAGCTTTTAGATGTTATGGACTGGATGGATACTTGGGTTGTGCGGAGAATGTATCTCCATTTCTAAACTGGCTTAGCCTAGATGCTACACAATGTAGTGCAACATTTGAGGCAAGGCTTGCTTTTTTCATGCATAAAGATTTTAACATATCTGTGGGTATACAAATGAATTTATCTTGACAAGGTGTAAAAACTTAACAGACCTCTATAAATATCATCGTTATACTCATATAGATTAAGGTTGGAGCTCAATAGTTTATGTATGAAACCATGATGATCATGCACATATCATTTTGAGAACAATGTCAAAGTAAAGTATTTGCTTCATATTTTCCTTCTGTAACATAACATTTGTTTCCTTGATTGAAAATGTGCACAGTAAACTTGGGATACAAAACTGTTCTTATTTCATTAATTGTATTGCTGATAGTGGTTTTATCACTGTGTTTAATGATAATGTTTTTCTGAAGCTCTCAATCCTTTTTTCATATCAGCATATAGATAATACAGTGGAACTGAATCTCCATATTTTTAAGAGTGTTGCCTTTATGTACTCAAAATCGTAACTTCTCTTGCAGATATTCTGCTGTTGGAGTGTTTGTGCTTGGTAGAACGCTTCAAGAAGCGTGGGGAACTGATGCAACAAGAAAGCAGAGAGAATTCAATATGTATCTTGAGGTTTCATTCCTTGTTTTTCTTGCTTATGAACAAATCTTCATGGGTTCTTCTGTGGGTAAAATGCAAAATTTAAGTATCACCTTTTTTTGTTAGAAAAATGGATTTATGGTTATAGTTACACATCAACTTCTCAGTAGGTTCCTACAATGTGCGTTCTAAAGCACACTTCTTTTACGTATTGGTTGAAGTAGGCTAGAAAGTCCATTTATAAAATTGGATAGATAGTTTGACATTTCATGGTATTCAACAGTTTTATGATTTTCTTACTTTGACAGATAATTTGTCAACCATAGGTCATCACCCCTCTTAGAACATGGCAGTGTGTAGATATTAGAAACAACGCCAACCATTTTCTGATACTCTTGATGGTTCTTGTGGATTTTTCAACCTCATAGTTCGACTATATGGCATGTTAATGATACTCAAGCACTTAAAAATCTAGCTTATGTTTGATTGTTCTATTCCAGAAAAATCATTTATGCATATCAATGGAGCTTGTAACAGCTGTGTTGGGTGATCATGGACAGCGTCCATTAAAGGATTATGGTAACTGTTTTATCTTTTTGCTGTGTTCATTTTTTCTGTATTGTCAGTTTTAATGTGGTTAGTCATGGGAGGAATTTCTTGTTTTTGAGATTTATAATTTAGTACTATAAAGCGTGGTTCAGGAGAGATCTTGCCTTTTTATTTACCAAATAGCCTAAGCAAAATTTGTTGGACATATTGACAGTGGTGGTTACAGCAGTGACTGATCTAAGTTCTAAGCCCCGATTTTATTCAACATCCGATATTATAGCTTTTTGTCGACAATGGAGATTGCCTACCAATCATATATGGTTGTTTTCTTCAAGGTAGTTTTATCTGTGTTATAGTCTGAAAATTCATTTATTGCTCATCATTCCTGAAAATTCTGAGTTTTTTTTTTCTCCAAAGGAAATCAGCCATATCATTTTTCACTGCATACGATGCTCTTTGTGAGGAAGGTACTGCAACACCAGTGAGTAGAGTCCTAGATGAGATTGCTGATGTGTCTGTTCCAGGTGGTTACTTAACCATTTTGTGAGTCTTTTGTGTCTTACGTTGTTAATATGTGAATCTTCAACTTTCTAACATTTAAAGCTTAATAAAGAGATTGCCATCGAGATTTTAGTTGTTACTAGCTATCATACGGAGGTGTAATCTGAAATACATTTTCTTTTGCAGCCACAAAAAGTCATACTGAAGTACAGGGAGAAATTCTTGAAGGATTGGTTGCCAGAATAGTTAGTACTTCAAGTGTAAGGCGTTTAAAAGAGGTGCTTAAGGATTTTCCTGTCCTTGAAGTCAAAGGTATGATGTTCAAAATGTCTAGAATTAGCATTCATATTCCTTCAATCAATAATCAGTCAGTAGTTTTTGTCCAGTTTAAAATTTTGTAGTGAAAATATGATCTGTGGAGTCCTGCTATACAGAACTTGGAATATGTACGCGATACCAATTTTTTGCAGTAAATAAACACATACGTTGTGAAAATGCTGGATATCACTAGATGCTGATAATAAATAATTTTCTCAACATTATTTTCTTTATGGATACCTTAATTCCTAGAATACTTGTATGTATAGAGTCTCTGGATAAGAGTCCTCTCTGTAATACTTCTCGTGTTTTAAATAATGTTTCTGTGAAGCATTTCTGTATGCTGAGTAACCTTATATCTTACGACAGGTCAAAAGGAATTGCGGCCAACTTTACGTGAAATTTGTGCGTCTCATAAGGGAAATGAAGATCAGGTGTGATATGTTGGATATATAGCATTCTTAGCTTACTTATACAAATCGGAGTACCTGGATTTGTTTCAATGGGTTAGTTGGATGCATAGACATTTTATTCAATACATGTCGAGAAAAAATTGTTCATAATGTGCCTTTCTGGGAGAGATCAATATTGCGGTGAATGTGCTAGATCTCCTCTTCATTGGGTAGGTTTCTTGTTGCCAGAACCCCAGGCCTTATTTTGCATTAGAGGGTAATGTGACACTCGTTGACAAAGCTGGCAAGAATTAAAAATATCCTCTGTTAAATGATATCTCCATGGCTGATGGTAATAGATTTCCAAATGTATGGTAGAAAATCTGAAGTAGATGGGGTCTAAGTGGACCTGCTTTAGATATTCTAAGGTGCGGTCATTATTGATATGTAAGTCATGCTGCATTACATAAATTCCAGTAAGAAAACTGGTGGCCTGAATGATGCTTTCCTTGAATGGGGTGTTGATTGTACAGAATACTCTTAAAGTGCGAAGTGTTTCTCTGATGTTTTGATTTATTCTTCGTGTGAGGTTGCTGCTGGTGAATTAGCAATATATGGTTCCATTAAGGGAGTTCTGCATGGCACACACCTTGCGAATCTAGCAAGTTTCATGAGAAGGATTAGGTCAAAATAAGATTAATTAATGAATATTGGTGGTGTATACATTATATCCTTGGAATTTGCTTACATATTCTGTTACTAGGTGTACCATTGGTGTCTATGATCATGCTCAGTGAGACAATAAGTTTTTACATGTGCATACACAAATAAAATCTTGTCATAAATGTATAATATCGTCATGTGTTCTGTTTTCAGCAAGTCAAGGCCTTGCTTCATGCAGTTGGACCTAGCATGTGCTCAGATTTTTCAGACTGGGATGCCAAGTTGCCAGACAATTCGCTGTTTAGTAAGTTTATAACTGCAGATCCAGTTGATGAAATGACGAGCAAGTTGCAGGTAAGATTCAGTGTGTAGTTCAATTTTTTAAAAGAAAATCGTTGTTCTTATTTGTAGAGTCGTAGGACCATTGCAGTAAGTTATAATCAAACTTGCACTATTTTTTTCCATTTATTTGATGTTTCCAGATTGCAAGAATGCTGATATTGCATGATACTCCCACTTTACAATAGCTTCTTTGCAGAATGTCTACAATGATATTTATCATTGTGTTAATATATATTTTATCGTAAACCTGCACAGGAAATGATCCGACTTTTGCGGAATCGCAAAATGCCAGCAAGGTACCCTTGTCGTGTGAAAGAATTCAATAGAAAAGAAGGGAAGATCGAATGCAGATTAACAATACATATTCTTCAAGATATGGTTTTTCGCAACTATCAGAAAGAGCTAAGGTATGACATATATTGATTGGGCTTTTCATGCTCTTATTGTAGTTATTGACAGCAATAATACTTGGTCATGAAAATGATGAATGATCATTTTCTAAAACAAAGTTTTCATCATAAATGCCCGCTATTCTCTGGAATACTTTCCTGTCTGTATTAGTATGCTGATAACAAGGTGAAAATTACCCATACATATTGCTGCTGGTGAACTCTTTAAGATCATTAAGAACATACAAAATTGATCGTCTAGCCCCATAGAATCCATGGAATATACTGTACAGAGAACAATCACCATCCTTGGATGGTAGACTGCTAAAAGTAGGTTCTGTTTGTGTTCATGCGATGATCACTATCCTATAAAGCTGGTCTCGTTTGTACTTTTTGACGCTCATGAGATCAACAGGGAAAGCATGGTGAAGTGCCATTTTCATGTTAATAAAATTACTAGCGAGTTTTCCTATGAGATTTAAGCTTTGTAAACTGTGAATATTTTGGGGTCATACAAAGCTTTTTCTTTAAAGCAAATCGGTAAATTTGTCAATATATGTAAAAATGCTGGTTGAATGTTTGGTCCGGAAGTTGAGCCAGTATGAAGCTTCAATTTGATTGGTAAATTACCTGTTAATATATTGCAAGTTATGTTTCATTCCTATGACGTGACACCAAACATCTGTATATCAGATGCATGGTACAGTTATTTGTGGTAACTGGTAAATACTGAGTGAACTGCATGCAAAAGTAAGCATCTTTAGAATAGGGTATCCATCATGACCAAGAGTTGCCGTACCACTAATATATTATGTTTGTTTTATTAGTTCACAATAATCTTCTATGTGAATGGCAAATAGAATGTGTGTTGATTGCTTTCTCTTTTCTTTTTTCAGGAGGTCCCCTGGGTTATGGCCATTGTATCGAGGTATTCTTTAACCAAATGTCTACAAATTTGTTTCCTGTCATAGGACTCTAAAAAGCACATTTCTCTTTTCAACTTGCTTTGCTGGTTGCAAAGAAAATGTAGATAATGATAAGAACTAGATACCTTGTGTAATTCGAGTTTAAATTATAAGAAATTAGCTTTTTCATTATCACGATTTCTAGAAAAATGATACCTATTCAGTTTTTATATGGATTTCCTGGTCTTTTCTGAGGACACTCAATCTTCATATCTGTACTTTATGTACTGTGTGCTAACATTTTACCCCCAGTGGCTTTAAATGAGTTTAAGAAATAATGGCTACATTCCATTGTTTCTCTTCAACTCTGTTGTTGTTAGGGTTGTAAGTTCTCTTATATGTAATTTTTCATTCATCTACTGACATTACAATTATATTTTAGGATTCTTTGTTGACATTTCTCTTTTTGACGATAAGAATCGAGCTTCTCCTGTCAGCTATCGACATGATTCATCTAATGGTATAGAGGATGATGTTCTGGCGGATGAGGTAGAACATTTAATGCTGAAGCTGAAGTTCTTGACATATAAGGTAATTCTTGGGTCCTAACTTCTTCTCGTCTAGATTCATGAAGATCTGTGTATGCCATTTCTTCACTGATTTCAGCACTGTAAAATATGCCATCTCATTTGTGTGTCTGTAGAGTCGTAAAATATACTGGATCACACATTCTAGACTTGCTTGCACTGCACGTCCCAATTCTGTCACAATTTTTATAAGTATATAGAATGGGTTATAGAAATTTAAGAAATATTTCTTAAAGATATTTATGAACTCCTGAGGTTGGAGTCTCTCCAACTAGTATTAGATGATATTTTTGGATTATGGTTGAAAATGCATTGTGTACAGTTTTTCCTTATATTATGGTCTTGTTTTGCAGCTTCGTACCTTTCTTATTCGTAATGGGTTGTCTATACTCTTTGATACAGGGTTCGCTGCATACCGAAAATATTATCTGAGGTTGTCTCTACTATTTTTTTTGTACAGAAATAAAAGATTAATATATTCCCAGCATAAAACATCAGAGCCTTTGGAGTACAGAAATAAGCATATGGATTTTAGTCTCTTATTATATGGAAATTTGGACCTTGCTGAAATTAGTTTAAAATTCATATGATGTCACTTTGTACAATGATGGTAATTAAATAAGTTTTAAAATTAGAGTCATGACCTTGCCAGTGGTTTGATGTTCACATTTTTCCCCGGTGCCAAATGTCAGCATTCAAATGTCCACTCATTTTTCAGTTTGATTGAATCATGCTCATTTAGATTCTTCACGATTCATTGTTTTGAGTGTTAGTTTTGTTATTTTCCCTAACATGCATAATAGGTAATCTATAAGTAGTGGTTACACTGTATAGAATTTGGATGATGCTTATTACTTTTAATTTTCCATAGGACATTCAATTTAAAGACTTGAGTTTCACAAACATGCATTGTGAATAACAAAAGTACTTGAAGATATTATAGTTAACATTTCCTTTTTCTCAATGCAATCAGGTTAATGGATATATGGGGAACAAGTCCGAGTAAACAACAACACCTAGATCAGATGTTGACCGAATGGTGTGTTGCCAATATTTTTTGTTAGCAGCGAGTGGATCTGGGTTTTCTCAGTAGCTTGCATTATAAGACTTCAAAACGTGTGGATGACTCTTCTATCATTCACTTGTTTTGTAGGGCGGGTTATATCACAAAAAAATGTCAAGGAATAAAGCTTGAGGAGAGAGAATACTTATCAGAGGCTGAATTGTTTTTAGAAAAATTTGCTGAAAAAAGCTTAAAAAATAAGCAACTTGTAGGTGCCGCTGCAGATACCATCAAAACTCAACATCTGTTTTCTAATCTGGCCGTTCAAGATGATGATGACAGTTTCAACATTAAACCTGTATCACCTGTCCCTAGTACAAAAGAGTCTACCAAAGCAAAAGGAATTCTTGTCTTTTTTCCAGGTAATGTATGTTCTCACTAAAATATTTTCTAAAGGCTTACAGTGCATGTGAATGGGAAAATTTTTGTCTCAGGTATCCCTGGATGTGCAAAATCTGCACTTTGCAAAGAACTTTTGCAGCATCCAGGTGACATTGGAAATAGCAGACCTGTGGAAAGCCTCATGGGTGACATGACAAAAGGTAAAAATAACCCCGTGTTTCTAGGAATGAGATAGAGGATCTTTGATGTTGAAGTAAGTTATCTTAAATTGCCTTGGTAATATCTATCACTTTATCTACTTTTGCAGGTAGGTACTGGGAAAGGCTTGCTCAAGAACAAAGAAGAAGTCCCAATGCTATCTGGCTGGCAGATAAGAATGCTCCGAATGAGGAAGTTTGGATTACTGTAAGCATGAAATTGTAGATATTCTCAAGAATTTTCTAGTGTGAAAAACTTCCCAACTATTATATTGAATCTCTAGGTAAGCAAAATTTGTCAAAGCACTAATGCTATCGGAGTGCCAATTGTCCCTGATTCTGAAGGTATATTAACTATTGTGTAAAGTATTGCCAAAATGACAAGCGTCTTTGTCCAGGTTTAAAAATATGACGTTCGTTAAACAATATATATAGTCACAGTGTAGCAAGAGATTGCGAATGACACTGATCTTCATTTCAACTTTTCGTAGGTACAAGCTCAAACCCATTCTCTTTGGAAACTTTGGCTGTATTCCTTTTCCGTGTTTTGCAACGTGTTGATCATCCTGTAAGTGTTTTCTACCTCACTGATGACTTAGGTTTTGAGCTGTGACTTTATTGATGATCAATGCAATCTTTTTAGGGCTTACTGTATTATAATTGCCGAAAGCACTTGCTGAGTGTACTTATGAATGCAAGTATGCATTTCTGCAATGTGACAAGTTGAGTGTTGATTTCTGTTTACTGTACGTTACAAAATTCCTGTGACTAATTAGTAGTGGCAGAAAATGTGGAAATATCGATATATGACACTGTTTCAAATATTTGACCTTTTGGATGCATGAATATTTGAATTTTTTCATATTATTTTTATTGCCTATTCCAGTTGTCTCATGGAAATAAAACCTTGTAGAGAATGATCTCTATGATTATTGGGCATTTCTATTTCTAGGTTCACTGCCCCGGTTCTCACTCTCAATGCTTATAGAACTGCATTATGGATGAAACTTGATAGAATAGAATACTTCTGACTCATTATATGTAGTGTACGAACTTTACCGTTTGCGTGGTTTTGTGATGAATCTCTTTGTTACCCGCAGGAAATGATGAATGTAATCGGCTTACTATGTGTATTGAGAAGTTAGAGTTCTACTTTTTGACTAGGTTCTATGTTAGTTATTCCTTTTCTGTATTTTCAGGGAAACTTGGATGGCAATTCTGAAAACCCAGGTTTTGTTCTCTTAATGTTCTACAACTTATATGAGGGAAAGGTAGGCTCTTGTTGCTGAGGATACCGTAATCATTTGATAACTATCTATACCAAAAAAATCTTTATGCATCTACTTTATTGCATTGGTATTTGACTTATCAGACACGGGTGGAGTTTGAGGAAGCACTGGTTAGGCGATTTGGTTATGTAGTAAAGCAACCTGTGCTTGTTGCTGACAGGCAAGGGGTCATCTTAATCTCTCGTGTTCTTTAATGATTATGGCACTATAGCTCGATTTCACACTTGATGGCTTGTAGCTTAGATATAGAATGGATGAATGTTGACCTTGAATGATTTCAGGCCACAGATGCCAGCTCCAGTGATTGGTATTCTTACACGAGGACAGGAACTTTTCCAAAGGCATACTATCAAGCATGGCAAGTAAGAAATAAATAAACATGCATAAGATACCTGAGAATCATTAACAACTTGAATTTCTTCTATGTCTTAGTGATTTATAGCTTGAGAAATTCTGTTAAAAAATTCAGAGCTTTGGCATCACGGCTTCACGTTCTAATGAAAGGAGAAACAATTTATTATAAAAAATCAATCTATAGCAATCCCTTTCTTTGGTCTTGATTTAAAAGTTAGCCCATTAAGGATAATGTGACAAAAATCACTGCCAAAATATTGAAAGCTTCTCAAGCTATGTTTTCTTTTTCATTGGTTGATTAATTAAGACTGGAGAGCACGAAGGGTGCATTTCGGGATGAATGGGCTAGATGGGAGAAAAGATTACGCGAAATATTTATGGGAAATGCAGACCATTTACGTGCAATCCAGGTGAAATGGCATAAATCTTCCTAAGCCTGTAACTATCACGCATCAATGTCTCTAAAGTTCAGGTTCCCTTTCAATACTAGGTTCCATTCGAGACTGTTGTTCGGAGGGTCAGAGAGCAACTGGAAGCAATCACAAAAGGAGATAGGCCTATCCATGTTGCTGGAGAGGAAGAGAAGACATTTCACAATATTATGTATGCAGCATTGTCAGTGGTCCCGGAATCAGTTATTGGGACTTTAAATAAGGTATGCGCTCATGATTCTCGTAGGTATTGTGAGTAACACTAGCATTTCATGTCCTTGTTAATAATGGTGCCCAAAGTGGAAAAGTTTTATAATCGAAAGCAGAGTGTGATGGGTTTACAGGTGTAGCATTGATGTGTACCATATATTTTACTCATCCTCTAATCCTGGACTTTTTATAGCATCGGAAATGCAATGGGGTAAGGAGGCGGCTTTTATGTTATAAAGTCATGTTATCTCATGATAGCCATGGCCTCTATTTCAGTGATATGGCATGTATTGACCTGGGAGTCATGGGCATCTGTTCTTTATGTAAAACCACAATGTTGCATACCCCTTACATACTGTGTTTCTTACATAGGCTCTGGTGTACAAGCCTAAATTTACATCCAGTTTGTGGTGACTTTCAGCTAACGTCTCAATTTTATTTTGCTTGTCAATGAAGATCCTCCTCCAATTATTTCTATTATAATGATATCTGGTCATAATGAGCATTTTCAGGTCTCTGCATCAGATGATAAGGTCAAGGCATATGTTACAACAAGAGGAATCGACAGGAGTCTGCAAAAAGCTCATGTCACACTCGCGCATAAGAAATCACATGGAGTCCCAGCAGTAGCAGTTTTTGGTGGCCTTCGTGGTGTTTCTGTCCCAATACAGTTGACCGCATTTTTATATGCAGACAATATGTGTGCACTTGAGGCCAGTATACCGAAAAATGAGAACAATATATCATCACATAACGACTGGCCCCACATTACAGTAATCTTCGAACTCCTCCACCTTATGGATGTTTTTTAAGCGTCAGAAATTGTCGTTATTGTTATTTGTTTTGTGCAGGTTTGGACAGCCGAAGGTACACGCCCAAAGGAAGCAAACAATCTTCCCAAACTTGTTTCCCAGGGGCTCGCAAGGCGTCTAGATTTCTCTACCCCCTTTGTTGTGACGGGAGTCGTTGAACTACTATAAACTCCATTTATGGTAGTCGTCTGAGTGGATTCATTCATGGCCTATTCAATTCGCATAGATGAGCATAATAACATGGTTAAGAGGGAAACACCCAATGATGAAGAAGATTTCATTTATCGATGCAAGGCAATCCGAAACCAAGGCCCTGAAAGCAGGAACATGCTAGCAAGAGTGGAAATACTTTTGGATTTTGCCATGCAATGGGCAAGTGTATTTCTCTTCAGTTTACAAAATTGATGCTAGCTGTGCTTAATGTAACAAATGATCACTGCAGAAATCTACTCTTAAGCATAAGTTGGGCATCAGATCCTTCTTATTAAAATGCTCTAAAATGTGTATACCAGAGCTTTGTCCAGTAAGTTAAACTTTGGATTGTCTAAGTCTATGGAAGGATAATGCACCTTCTCTTCATTGTAGTCCACAGTTGTGTGCATGCTTTATTCATGGTTTGGATGTTTACATATACAGTATGGTGATAGCCAAATGAATCTTGTTGTAGTATTGTCCTACTGATCTGATGGACTTGACTCTGATGTCTTCTTGAGAATGGGGCATATTAGTCTAAAACTTTAGGTACGATTAGCAGAATTCGACACATGTACAAATGGCATTGGCACATTTGATGGTTTAGCTCAGGAATTGTGTGCCAAAGAATTGAAGGAAAAGGTAAAGAACTATGACAGTTTAGTTTAAGATTACATTATGATAGTTTAGTTTAAGAATACGATTTCCACACATGTAGGGTGGTATGGCTATCCCACTGAGGATGCGTAGAAAACGAGATACTATGTGTGTTTGATCGATTACGTAAGAGTATACTCTTCTATACATCTTGGTTTACAATCCCTAAGATGTTTCGGACAGGTTTAGAGATCTAACCGAATACCATGCTAATATGTTTATTCACAGATGCAGTTCATCAAACACAATAATATCTTTGCACCATTCCAACGCACCATT
>JBBBWG010033085.1:1275-114219 GCA_037176905.1 Azolla pinnata
TCCATGACCACCATCATCCCCATCACCACCATCACCTTATCTCCATGACCACCATCATCCCCATCACCACCATCACCTTATCTCCATGACCACCATCATCCCCATCACCACCATCACCACCATCATCACCATGATTCACCATCATTGTCATCACCACCACCACCATCACTCCTCTGGAATATGAGGTCAACGAATCCGTACAGGTAGGGCTCAAGGTTTAGGGTTTAGGGTTTAGGGTTTTTAGCGTTTCAAGGGCCAAAGACCAAAGAACACATCTTGAGCCCTTGTTTGATCCATTCACAAGCGCATCAAAGAGTACGTCACTCCATTTTGCTAAGGAAAGGACCTTCCCGACTCAAGATAACAGTAGTTGACATGGGTTCGAGGTTTCGGGTTTACTCTGCTCGTTAGGGTTTAGCACCATCACGATCATCTTGCCTCTTGAAGGTCAAGCAATCCGTACAATTAGGGTTTAGGATTCAAGGTTAAAAGTCTTTGTAAACACTCGGACCTTATTTAGGGTTTAGGGTTCTAGGACTTAGGGCTTTTAAGGCTTTAACCTTAGAGTTTGATTTTATGTCTTCATTTTAAGCGCTAATAGTTATATATAAATTTGGAAGGCCATGAAATTTGAATACTTCTCTTACACCTACCTTACGCTCTTTCTTTTGTTTTCTCGATGTTTTTTTCTTTATTTTTTTGTCGTCTGAGAAACCTTCGTTGTATATCTAAACCCATGAACATGTCATGTCGATGTAAATGAGATTGTACCACTTGAAAAATCGATAAAGATCTGTAGCATATCCCGAAGCGATCTTTGTTCGAGTAAAAATCTCTTGTAGATCAAACACCAGATCAAACAAACCATATGATCAATGTCAAGGTAGCTACTGGACATCAATTAGATCAGCATTGCCTCCAGAAGCTCTCGATTTCACAGCCCATTCGCGTTTCAGATCGACAAGCATTGACGAATTTTGCTCTTCTCGTGATTATTAGGAGCAAGTGCTTCTTGGGGTATAGCTTCTGACGTGTACAAAATGGATCATATCAGGCGCAGATGGTCCGATCCAAAATGGAATAGCAGTCCAATGGGTTCATGGGTTATACAACCAAACACCTAAACAACCTCAGCAAAGCCGGCATCACATACTTATCCAAGGGTTTTAAATCGACCCAAGGCTTGCAAGGGCCATCAAGGGAACAACCAGAAAACAATACGAATCGCCACAGGATCAGCTCTACATATACGAACCGATTTGGCCAGATTGAAGGAAGGGGATGATGGTTGGGGGTTCAAACGATGTCGATCGCGTTCCATCTGCGCATCATCAGGTGTTGCTTCTGCAGTGACGAGTTCGCCGTGGGTTGGCCTTCAGTGGTCATGTTTGAACCGCGAGTTCTGTGCATCAAGTATAGGATCAGCTGAGCTATCCCCGATAAGCAACCCAAGCCATTGGGTATCTGCAACAAAAAACCGTTTATGGGCCGTCGCTTAAGTCGCATTCCACCAACGTTACTCATCACAAAAACCCACTCTACTGACTAATCCTTAATGCAACTCTACTGCGAGGCGAGTTACCGAGCCCCCGGATTCGTAAGCATCTCCAAGTTTAGCCGCAACTCCTAACCAACACGATCGAGGGATGTGTTTTTTGGCCCTTACCGCCGCAACGATGTCGCTTGTAACAACCGAATAACCCGACCAGACAGCAACATTGAGGAAATTGAAGAGCGAGAGCAGTAACGGCATGTACTCCGAGTTCCCAGCTCTGATAGCAGTGCCCTGTCAAAAATGAAGAAGATAAAGGAGCCAGTTAAATCTAGCGAGCATCGATCTGGAGAGCACGAAAACATCGGCTACTTCTTGTTCCCCAGACAGCCGAGGTCTGGATTGGATTCCGCCGAATCCAACGGTGTGAAGAGGATCCAAGATCTCACGAGCAAAATCTACTTACCATCACGGAAAGTGGGAAGGTGTATGTGGCGATTGTGAAGATGAGGCACAAATTGGAGCCTGTGTCAAGCTGGCTTGCAGATAGAGCGCCGAGGCCCAGCAGAGCCGCCAAAACAGCGAAGGAATATGCCAACGCCGCCGCTAAAATCCACCTGAGCATCATGGCCATCATCATCTGTATCTGCGTAATAGCACGAGCCATACTTTTTGCAAGTTGCGAATGCAAATCGGGAATGTTTCGCGCAATCGAGATCGATAAATCCGCCCGGAGAATGTTTTCAAACCACAAGAATGGTGAATCTCATAAAACATTTAGAATCGTAAGCATGGTGCGACCCATGCTTTCGCAAGCTGCAAACGCAATCGAGAATGATTCGAGCATTTGGGGGATTGATAAATCACCAGAAGTATGTTCCAGACCAGAAGATTGGTAGTAAAATATTTAAGCTTCAATAATTGTAAATTAATTTTTCTAATTAAAAGGACAATTTTATGATTTTTCCTCAACGCATAACATTCACAAACATTTGCAAAAACTTCCATGTCAACATTTAATGAATTCATGTAAAAAAGATTAAACCTTGTATTGATATAAAGAATCACGCAACGAAAATAAACCCGTTTATATAAAAACAAAACTTATCCAAGAAGGTTCACAAGCAAGAGATAGCAGCTCAATAACAACTTTCATGTGATATGAGGTGAAATCGCTTAGTGTTACGAGCAAGACTTTAGTTATAATGTGGTTGTAATTATTACGTTACAATGCAATTAACACACAATTGTTGACACTTGACATATGAAGTGATTAGACACTAGGGACTAGACATTCATTCGACTCGGTTTTAGTTTGGATTAAGGCACCTAAAACCAAATCGAACCGCTTTGAACAGTTTCAAACCAATTTAAGCTGTTAAAAACCGAAGCGGTAAATAGCAGCATTTTTAACGCCTACTAAAATCACCAATTACAAATTAACGCGAGCTACTCTCATCTTCCACTAAAAATTAACGCCCAATTGATTCCGTTAGTATAATTTTATTTCTATATAGATTCCCACTGAGAAATGATCCTTTTCGACCCCCCTTACCACTACATTCGATCTGCAAAAGTTAGTAATTTTAGTTTCTAGATTAATGGATCAACAACAACGCGTGAATCGATGCATCGTAGCGTTAAACCAATCGACTAATTTGATGGATGCGAATCAAGCTCAGACTAGTGAATCGATTCGGTGTTAATCAATTAGTGGAACATTGCTTTAATGTAGAACTTGTAGGCGTTAATCGGCATTACGAAACCACCAAAACCGGTTTGCAAAAAGCTTGGATTTTCCGGGATTAACTAAGTAGCAATCGATATCAAGTGTTCTGCAGGGATTAATTAAGTAGAAATCGATATTTAAGTGTTCTGCTGGGATTAATTAAGTAGCAATCGATATTAAGTGTTCTGCAGGGATGAATCAAGTAGCAATCGGTAGAAAGTATTCTGCAGAGATTAATTAGCAAACAATATCAAGTGTTCTGCAGGGATTAATTAAGCAGCAATCGATATTAATAAGTGTTCTGCAGGGATTAATTAAGTAGCAATCGATATTTAAGTGTTCTGCAGGGATTAATTAGTGTTGAGTGTTGTTTTTGCAGGGATTAATAAGCAAACGATATCAAGTGTTCTGCAGGGATTGATTAAGTAGCAATCGATATCAAGTGTTCTGTAGGGATTAATTAAGTAGCAAACGATATCAAGTGTTCTGCAGGGATTGATTAAGTAGCAATCGATACTTAAGTGTTCTGCAGGGATTGATTAGCAGTTGATTACCTGATTGGTGCCGGGAATAGTACCGATCCGGCTCTTGCAATCTGCAGTACGAGCTGCAATGTGATCAGGCGGCGCAAGGAGGAAGATGGCGATGTGGAGCGACTCGAGGGCGAGCACGACGAGATTGATGGCGAGGATGACGACGGGATCGGGATCGATCAGAGCTGATCGGCCTGCAGCAGATTGATCCCCCGACCGCCCGATTTGGGCGCGATACAGGAGCCAGAGAACGCAGTTGGACAGCGTGCACGTGATGCACGGCACAACCTCCATGATCACCTGATCCTCATCCGCGCCGATCACCATGCTACGGCCTCCATGCCTGCTGGTAATTAGCCATGTAATTCTCCTCTAATTTGAACTTTTCCTCGGCAAATTATGGATCGTTTTAACTAATCGCTGATTCCCATTCATCTGATTAAATCGGTGCGATCGCTTGTTCGATGGCGATTAATGTTCTCGGTTTGGGTGTTTCGAACTAGGCGGCTATACACAAGGATCATCGCATGTTTTTGCTAACAATCTGATTGCTTTTTTGTGTTTATTGCGTTCGCTAATGTGATCAGAAGCAAGACACTAACTCCCTGGAATTAGAATCGATGTTATCGAGTGCCCTTAAATCACACTTAATTGCTTTGGTTATGCCGAAATATAGCGATTAAGAAAAACAAGGTGGAATTAATCCTAAACTGTCGATTTGTTGGGCTCAGCTAGTTGCAGAGATCTTTACCGGAGTGGCAAATTGATGCATCCAAGTGCTCCATTCTCCCCTGAAACCTCATTAATCATGTAGTCAATATCACATTAAAAAATCTTGAGCGCAGTATTGACATGGGTAAAAAACATGATAGAAGATCGTATATCGATTATGTTCGACTTTACATCAAATAAATAGTGGATTTTGATCATGATTTACTAAGGATTCTTCGGTTTTGGGTTTCCTGCAAGGCTTAATTATTGATCCCAGTGATTAATTTGGGGTTTAGGGTTTCAATCAAGGAGAAGTTTCGAGGGCCACCGTTCAACCAAATGGACCAGCAGCCTGCGATTCATTATAATTACATGCAGACTAAATCCATTAAAAAGCAATAGCTAGCACTCCACATTCTCGATTGATAAATGTGTCAATCGTATGCTTAATTGGCTCCTAATTATGCCGCTCGCAATGAAATCGATGGATCATTGACAGGAGCTTAGAAAATGAATCGAGCACACTTGCTGCTAGTTGTATAACATTTATGAGCACTAATATGAATGATTAGCAATGCGCATTTTATGATGAATTCTGTTCCAAGCAACTTGTACCAGATTTGAGATCAGCAGCAGCAGCAGCAGCAGCATGATTCACCTTAGTCATGATGTTAATCCTGGTCCAATTTCCAGCTGCCGACTCTAATTAGCAACCGCCAAAGCAGGCTAACACCTTGCTTTTATAAGAATGCTAATAAGCCAGATTAAGCATGTGCAGGATGTACTAATTACAAGTACTAGGGGAGCAATCAAGGAGATGTGATGTCTAGCTAGCGATTCGATTTTGAAATCTAATCGGAGACGTGGCAAATCACAAGAGCGGCGTTTGGAAGTTTATACTTTGGGGTCATCCAATCCGGTCGCCCTCTCAAAGGTTGATTTAGAAAGGCTCAGATAATCACATCCTTAGATCAGATGTTACCAGTGTGGATTGATTGTATATATTAGAGAGAGATACATTGTCAAGCTACTAAGTGGATGATTAGTACTCTCCATAAAAAATCTCTCTTTTCTCTTTTAGCAATTCAAGAGGATAAGTATGTGTGGTATGCCTTCTTCTGCTTCTTCTTCTTCTTCAATAGTTAGTTCTTTTACTTAGGAAATACAATCAAAAGCAGAATGACAGCATTGATCTGAATCTGGGTAGCCTTAAGACTTTAAAAACTAGGTCAGATTTATTGATCGTTTTAGTTGCTGTTGCAAAATTTGGTGGATTCTTAGAAATTTGGCCGCACACGATTCTCTACAAGGCCAAAAAAAATATAGGATTCATATGTACAATGATGCTGATAATATAAGTTTATGATTTTTACCAAATAGTGATGTGTCCAAAAGAAAAAGAAGAGCAAAACAGGAAAAGAGAGATGGTTTTCAGAGCTGCATCATCAAAAAGGGGGCTGTTCTTGAAGAGGTTGGTGTGGGCTCATTTAGAATGCATTTGCTTGACTCCCTCCACCACTTTGATCACACACAACAGTCAAGGAAGCTAATGTTGGTCCAAAATGCACTAGCTAATCTCCGCTTTCGGTAAATTATCCCCCATGCACATGAGAATCACGTACAATCACTCACGCCGAATGCGAGACTCGATCCCTGCCATCTAATCAATCATTCAATCATAGAATAGCCTGTGGAGAAACCTAACACAAGGTTAGCTCAGCTACTTAATGGTTTGGTGTATCAAGGGGAATACAATAAGGGTCACCGCCAAACAATGGCTCGATCGTTCCCCCCTCCCCCCGCCCAAAAATATCAAGAGGAATACATTACAAATCAATCATACATGCATGCAGAGTTAGCTCAACCACTTCACTAGCTCAATCACAGTAAATCAAGGTGCCCTACAGACATGCAATGCAATGAGCTACCAGCAAGGTTGAGCTCAACCAAACCAATTACTACGTAATAATCTCGATCCCATTTCTTTCGTAGTGTACCAATTACACATTCAAGCTGCTATTGATATAGAGCAAAGATCTCGGAAGGTTAAGGGTGGATGAAGGGGATGAGCTGCTCAAAAGGATGAACGGGGAGGGAGATATTTTTCTATTTATCCGGTGCAAAGAGGGTGTATGCAACCAAAGGACTAGGGTCTCAAGCTCATTTCTACACACACTCCCGAACAGAACGATTTTTCGCCGGACATTCGCCCGAATCCTATCTTTTCCTTTTCTCTCGCCCATGGGAGTTCAGTGTCTGATGCATGCCTCAAATCCGGATGACGTAAGAGCTCGCATGAGTGACGTAGCGAACCCAGCGATAAGGGTTGTACGCCTTCGATTTCTTGACAATCTGAAGGTATCGTACCTGTACAGACCACTGATCAATTTGAGATCTTCAAATTTTATACAGTGTGCATGTGTGACGCAGAGTGTGAAGCAAAAGAGACCTCAGAAGTTAAACTATAACCCTCAATGCCTCCTCCGATTCAGAGAATCAAAAAATGTGATATCAATAGATCTTGCATCCAAATTCTCTCACATATAAAAAAAAAAACTGTGATATATGTAACCTTTGCACAACCAGAGACAAACCTTTACCTGTAATCGCGAGACGTTGAGCAGTGGAATTGTGAAGCTCATGCTCACTGGGCCTGTCTCCTTCTTTATGTTCACTGTTAAGGAAAATAAACTAGGAACACTCAACAGTCACATCCTTTTATAATACTCCCTGATAACAAGTTTCAGAATTATACCATTTCTCTCTTGTGATAACGTCAGTTTTACCCGCAGTACATGTTCTGACCCACCAACAATCTGCATGGAGAAGAACCAAAATCTCACACATATACAATCGAGTCTTGTTAAAATTAGCATACTTCTTCACAAGACACCCTCAAGTTCTAATCAGCCCTAGACATTTTCTATTAGTAAACACAATCTGAATCAGGTTCAGATTCAAAAATACGTTGCTGTCAGAATTCTGTCTGAAATTTAGCTACCAGTCGGCCATATGGATATAACTTGGGAAATTAAATTAAACCTTTCGCAATCCCCATTCGACCATTTTGTTACTCTCCTTGAAGTCGGTCGATTGGCCAGTTGCTCCAAGCTCTGTTTCAAAACTCACCCTGCAATGCACCATGTGTATTGAATCAGAACTAGAATAAATCACAAGAAATATATGACAGATTCCTTGAGTAAACAACCATTTGAGGGGATAAAGAATCATCAAAGTTACCGTCAATCTTATCACATTGTTTAACTCTTGCCTACCATGTAAGTATAGGCATCTATCGAAACATATATCTTTATTTGTTGTCAAAATTGAAGTTCAACAATATGTTGTATGCAATACTATATCGTGAATATATTTTCACCTTGTGGTTGATTTAGGCAACGGAACTCTAAGAACTACAGAGTTGGCCGTTATGGTATTCGCAAACTCAGCTCGGATTTTTAACACCAGCTCTGCCTGAGTCATAAAAAAAATGAACCCTGGTGCCTTCCATACCATTTAGTTAAAGAAGAGAATTTTACACACAACATTTAATACCTTAAAAGGTCCAGCCTCTTCAACCACTGGATACACCTTGAAGGGAACTTTAAATTCTCGTGTCATTCGATAGTTCATGACGGAAAATTCACCGTCAGGAGGAACCTGTTATTTGATAAACAAAATTCTTTTTTTAATAGAAAAGATTCAGGAGCAGACGCTCCACAGGAGATATATGAAACCTACATACTAATAACAATCACAGTAACTGACAGGCATCTCAATTAATCTTACAAGGTTGAGTGTCCGCTCAGAGTCAAAGTCATCCAAGCGCACTGATTCATGAAAATTACAGTCATCCAACATAACCATGTTCATTCCTCCAGCACCACTATACTCTGAAATATAAAGAATATTATATAAAACATAATTTAAAACTTTACAAATATCCATTCTACATGCATTAGTTATGAACATGAAGATTGGATGTCAAAAATTAAATAATAAATAGACACGTAACATTTCCTTTGACTAGAATACAGAGAAATAACCAAACATGATAAAGATATTTAGTTTTTCCATCCATTACTCCCATATACTAAAACTCTTGGTACCAAGTTATCAAATCTGCATTCTTCCTATCCATAGATGTACATCCTCATCAGTTTGTAAAGTTCACATAGTCTGGCAATCATATATGCAGCAGAAACCAGTTAGCAGCCAGATGTCACTTCTCAAGGGTACTAGGCGAACATAGCAATAGCTTAACCAATGTAAGCATATCAAGCCTTATGATTAAATCAAGATAGTCTTGACATTTGCAATAGTTATGACTGCAAACATTATGGTGCTGATGTTAGTGAGAACATCTATCATCTAAAAATCCACACACAAGCCACGCAAGTTGCATAACAAGAGTATAATATATGAAATTTTTATCCGCAGCTGCATCAGTATTGCACAATTCAGGTAAAACAAGACAGAAACATGGTTAATGAGTTTCCTGAGCCTATAGATTGACAAAATTATCACATTGCTACAAGCTCAAATTTTATTGATGGTAAAGAAAAAAAACTGTTAACTCATAAGGTGTAAAAAATGTACCATGAACAGAACCACCACCACTGCCAATGCTAAGATCTTCATTCAGTGCTAGCTTTATTTCTGGGTTGCCAGTTAGATAGCTCTTCATTTGAATGGCTCCATCAATTTCAGATGTCAATATATATCCCTGAAAAGTAATCTTCAGATTATCAACACTGAATCTCATTTCAACCGGATAACATTTATGCACATCTGTTAGCAATCTCATCTGTTATGGCACAAAAATGGAAAGACGAAGTACATACACTGGAGCTGAATGTCACACTTATTTTTTCAATAATATCCACAAAGATTTCTTCTCGTTTCTTGCCACCAGGTTCATTTGCAACGACGGACTTAGTGACAGCAGTTCCAGGCATTCGCTTTGAGCCTTGCTGTGAAGAAAGGCAAGTATCAACAAGTTTGCATTGCAATTTTAGATTGAGAATTAAATCCTATGGTATCGATGCATTAAGTACATTCGCAATAAAAAAAAGGTTGTCAACAAGAGAGTGAGAACTTCAGGAGAAAAGGTCAGCTAACTAAATGCCTTTCCATTTCCTTGAACTACTTTATAGTCTTCAGAAATCAGTTCCTATTTTGCAAAGGAGCACACCGGCACTCATGCATCAAAACACGACTATTCCTCTACTGATAGTAAAATGTCCATCCACAAGGCCAAAGAAATTTTGTTTTCTGGAAGCTGGAAAGGGAAGCAGTGACATATCCATCAGACTACGTTACAAGAGAGGCCCTAAACTGGACAGTGCAGTTAACCCATGCATAAAATTTTCATGCATTAAAGGTATCTTCAGACCAATAGGATAAGAAGAAATTAACTACGAATACGTAAGGAGCGAGTGTCACCATAAACATAGCAGCAGGACTGAGATTGGGGATGCGTGCAATATCAAGAGCAATTGGGTCATTGAAAATGTACGACTTTAAGACTTCTGTGGATGTTGTCTGTGGGTACCCAAAATCCTTTCACAATCAAAAAGACCATTATGAATACATAAGAAAAAGCACAAACGCAAAATAGTAACGCAATAGAAGATTATAGGAGATACTCACTATCATTTCATCAATCAGTTCATAAACTAGCACAAAATTCTTCCTCAATGATTCTTCATTGAGAACACCAAGATAGTCTTTGACTACACGAACAGCCCGTTGCAATAACTCCAATACCAGAGAAGGTGACATATTCACCCTTGACGTTGCCACAAAAAGCAACCCTGCAACCTTTACATGAAAATAGTTGACGCAATCCACATTCTGTAGCAACAAAAAGTAAATTAAAATTGTTACCAAATATCATGCGAGTGATTCATCACAAAATAGTCTTTACAAAATCATCAACAGATGCATTACCACAGAAGGCATGGAAAACTACCATATATAGTTATTCACTCGAACTCAATTCTAAGGAGAAATACATATAATCCAATTTAGATGGGAGTGGGGTGATGAGTGCATCTCCAATTCCAGTGCCGATTGTTTTGATGCTTGTGAAGACATTATCTACATTGAGGTTGTTGTCCTGTGGGGCCAGTGGCATTAACAACAAAGAGAAATTTCAGAGATCAACTACCGCCAGGATGTTTGCTCTTATACTGTGATCAGTGGCCCTACTAGTGCCCATCTCGAAGAGACCTGCCACAGTATTCTGCCTAGATGAATTAGTGAGTGCTACCTGTACTCCAAAAAATATCCTTGTATGACTAACTATCTCTAGGAATCACATGATAAACCATATTGCTCCCTTTGACCTCATAAGAAGCTGAGCCTTTTATAATGAGATAATGATATTTCCTTTGACCTCATAAGCAGCTGAGCCACACATAATTGATGTTTTTCTATTGAACTTTCTCAGAGTAAAGTTGGAGATGCACTGCTCCTACGCTATATGTGTATGTCATCCAATCTTTATCCTCGGTTGGACACGATGTCCAGATTTACCCCTATGTCTGTGAGAAGCAGATGCGATAGATATACAACAATCCAAAAAAATCTTCAACAAAGCAACCATATGAATTTAAATATGTTCCTTGTACATTTAATTTTCAATATTAAGGAGTGTTTTGGAAGACTACAACCGTTTTTTGAATTCATTTATGCATACTCAAGGATCATATCTCAAGCAGCGTCAATCAACATCAGGTCAATCCAATCAAAAAGTAATTCCGGTATCAGTTTCAGTACGCAATACTAGATTCACCATAATCAAGTGGTTGAGCTGATACTTGCATGCTTCCTATATCACATGCACTTTTGCATCAGCCCAATTTAATGACAGTGGAATAACTGAGGGCCCATTCTTACATGCCTCATAATCAAACATTTTAAGATCATGAAAAACTCACAAATATAGGTGGCGCCTCTTCTCCCTCTTCTCCTTTCCAAAACTTCACATTGCGAAAAAATGTTTCTGCACTGCTCTTAGGGACATCAGCACGATCTGCAATACATTAAATTCATTAATTAAAAATTAAAACTTGATCAACTATGCTACTGCAGAAAGCCTATAATCTTTCGAGTGCTTACAATCTCTGAAGATGATACTATCCCCTCGAAGCGAAAGAACATAGAACTGGGATATCATTGTACCCTATTGACACAACTCTCAAATAATGTCGAGCATTATAAATTTGTTCTGACTATATCGATGTACCTGATAACTCAAGATCCTTCGAGGATCATATTCAAAGAAAAAAAGATTAGTTACACAGGAAAATATCTGCAAGAAAAGACTTGAGATGCCAGCTCATCCTATTTGAACTCCAAGAAACCTCAAGCTGCAGAAAAATATACTGGAAGGTAAATTAGGTGACGTGTCTAGAACTTCTAATTTCCTTGCTTTGCTTCAAGATTCTCATCCTTTATGTGAACTTAACCACGTATAATTGCAAATCATGCAAAGGCTCCAATCCAGATCGTGTGGTTTAAGAGTTGTATTTTAATACGCTTCCATCTAGGTTGTAGATTTTGTAACAAATAAAATTGATTTGTACGGATGCAAATTTTCCAGAACTTCCTATTCCTAGCACGGATTGCCGAAGGCCATCACCCCTTTATCTTGCTTAAACAGCACACAGTTCATTTTCCACCAAAATTTTGTTTAGGTGATAGGATCTTATCCAAACAATCCAGCAGCGTCCGAGAGCAGAAGCCACGCCACGGCTTCGTTCTCGGATGCAAAACCACGAAACGCTGACAAACTTACAGCCATTTTCCGAAAATGCAGGTGAGGAGGAGGCAGGGAAGAAGAAATCTTACCGTTCTGAGGGCTCTAGGCGGGCGGAAAGGAGACGCGGTGCGATCTCGTCGCCATGGCCGTCACTGTTCCTTCTTCTGCGCCGTCGTCGTCGTCGTCGTCGACGTCTTCTTCCTTTCCTCGAGCAATAGGCTGAGTTTTCTTTATTTCACGTGATGCCCCTCTCCAGAACCTCTGTTTCTTAAAGCGACGCAAGTTCGAATCCCACCACATCCATTTGCACACTTCCAAAGTTTAATATTTTTTCTTCCTTTACTTCTTTTTCCAAATGAAATCTCTTTCATTTAGTTAGAACTTGGTCACAAATGACCTTTTTACAATATCAACTCAAAGTCATACATAATGATCCACGTATCAGTCAATTAGGTAATCGGCGGTGGAAATATCCAAACGAGGGGGCTCGTATCTGTATATTACACTTCTATTGTTATTAGAATAGAATCCATTTGTGTTCCGATTCTCATGAAACAGACGCCTTTCCTTAACTATAACATCAAAGAATCCTTTTATTAAGTCATATTGACCTCTTAACGTCCAAACAAGCTCCTTCCAAATAACCGCTACGTTGGAGGCACCACAGGTCCTTGAAAACGTGTTATGTATCTAACATTGTGGTAGAACTCAAAAGCTCCCATTTGATAAGATATTTTGCCCTACTTCCTTGATACATATCTTGATTCTCTAGTTCATGGCTGATTCAACTAGAAGAAACACAGATCAAATATGAATCATCTGAGAGCTCATGCATAAAAGCTATATTGGATCTTGATGTCCAAAACTACTTGTCCCCATGAAATACAAGCCATACACACCCAATGGAGTGCATATTTGTATCATACAATCCCAAGCCTGTGGTGCAACATAACTTTCCCATAAACAATGTTTCTGTGTTTCTCTATCATAATCACACATTGGGTAGACTGTCCAATATCTCATCCATTCTTGCCGTATGTCTATGGGCAGCGCATTATGGATTAATAACCATTGAAAATAATAAATTTCTGTGTCTGTTTCCTTGCCCATAAGCTTTCCCAGAACTTTGATAAATAATCTTATGGTATTTCTAGTTGCATCCAAGAGGAAAAGGCGGCATGATCCTTTCGATTGATTGAACTAAGTATAGATCGTCCTAGCTTAACAGAATATTGAAAGGTCACACTTTTATTTGTGCTTAAATTATTCTAGTCATACTCCCCCAAATTTCTTCTTCATTTGATGAATGACAAGATTTCTTATTATCCTAGCAAAGATAGCCATTGTTGAAATGGGTTCGAGAAAAGTAGGTCCTTGAAGACATTTAAGAGGTTTTTGAGTCAGATTTACACACCTCGCCAAATATACCAAATGGAAGATAACAATACATGGTTAAGCACCGCAACTCTTTTAACGAATGCGAGGGCTTTTTGCCGCAAGTGATATCCAAAGACACCTGGTATTATGATCTTGAAACTCAAATGATGTATACATGGAGAGATCCATTATGTGCAATATCACAACGTTTGGATGCCATCTCCCAAAAAATGACTTTTGAAAATGACTCACCTCCAGCACGAGATATAAATCACAAGGCATCAACAATGATGTAGGTAAGCATTCGAAGGCAGCATAAACTGATACACCACATTCATGAAGTTCCAACAACATTCCCATGAAGTCAAAACAATGGTACAAATACAACTGAAACATAAAACTCGGTTCTTAGAACAGCAACGGCGGCATCATGATATGCACTGAACCATAAATCTCTTATGCTCTATCGAAGCCAAAGGGGGACCAAAATAAGTTCTACGTTTTGTGTAGCATTACCTTGGGTATCATAAACTAGGAAGGGTCCATCCCAAGAACTGTTTAAGCTCGTCATAAAGAACTAAGATCAAGGCAGCACCAGTTCCCCGAAACATGTTCGAAACCGCACCTCCGTAGAACGATCGAATGCCTTCTCTGCGGTACAGCTTTCTCCAACAATCCCAAGTACTGCTATAAAGCTGTTGCTCCAAACCTGCTTGCATCATCATTCGCCTCCGGACAGTGTCTAGTGGGTATGAAACCAAACCAGCTGAAGTCGTGACAACTTGGGCAGCCAACCACCTCTTCCAAAACGGAATCCCTGCGGAATCTTTCGCCATCATCTCTTTCGCGGTATCAAAGCCGCCGAAGTATATTCCTCGATGCACTATCATACCGTGAATTGATGCCGGTAGACCCCTATACATGCCTCGAATACCATCTTTGCTATGAATAGTTTTGACAAAATGAAGTAATCCTTTGAATTGTCGCGATTCGGCTCTACCCATATCTGCCGCAATCCGTGTGTGAGCTATATCTAAAGGATATACCACTACTAGTGCTGTACATCCAGCTAATGCTCCAGCTATGAAATTGTACTGTGCTGATTTGATAATGTCATCGTTTTTCTGACCTGAAGTAAGTATAGTCCTATATAAATCCTGCGAAAGAAAAGAGGAAAAGCATGTTAAAATAGCAAGATCATAAGAGTGTGTATTAATTTAGTGAAACTTGGGTGTCTCATTCGTCAGCTATATATTCTTGTTCAACAAGCAAGATAATGTTCCCCACAAAGGCTTTTGCCCCAGTTCACCCAAATTCTTAACAGTGTCTGACTCAGAAAGAGCAGGTTTATCATCAACTTGATATCTATCAGAGCTTTGACAAAAGAAAAAATATTATGATCAACACCAATTTTGTGAGCTCATAAAATAGAAAAAGGAAAACTGCATAAGTTCAGTGTGAATATGTTTACCGGGGTATTTGTTTATATGTATGCATAGATGTACAATTATATAATATGCAAACACAAATAATATATGATTAATGAAAAACAAAAGCACATATTAGATCAAAAAGCAAGAGCAATAAAACTCGACTAAACAAGTCACTTAACAAATATTGACTCATTCATCGCTTCCAAGTTTTCACAGTTGAAACTCCTCAATATGACATAATCAGAGGAGCTGAATGATTCTCCAGCATATCATAGTTGGTCAAACTACACATGCTTCAGCAATGGATTTCACACCAATTTTAATTCAATCCGTGCAGAGATGCATAGTACAGCACTAAACCATGCTAAATTGTATCATAAACTCTGGTGTGAATTTTTTATAAAGGGTCAATAGCCACTTTTAGTTCACACCTTTCAGACACATGCATGTCGATATACCATGGGCCCAATCCAGCAATATAAATTTGTATGTGAAGTATTTCTCAATAGGTTGATACCCAGTTTAGGTTTAAGACATATCCAAATAAAATACATGATGAGACCGTAAAACTCATTGGCACCTAAGCACAGGAATAAAATCAGAATATATGAACAGCCTCAGTGACAAAAAAACCTAAACAAAAGGCTTACTTGTTATCATGACTGGCCAAAAACGGGTATAATAAGATTATAGAACCAATGGTTTACCATTTCAATCACTCATCAAGATATGAGACGTAATTTCCACGGTGATGAAGTAATCAACTAGCAAAGAGGAGATAATTAAAAACCCATCCCATGAAAAGAGTAAAGAATGCCCTGGAAATTGAAACATACAAGCAAGTAAAGATTATTATCAAGGAATGGTATATGCATTAAGCAAATAATCAGTTGAAATCAAGTCATCATTCCCATCAAAAACAAGTGGAAGGATAGAGTGCAGTTATGTCTACATTCATGAACAACAGAAATTGATCCCAAAGAAATGAGAAAACCAACCTTGCTACAAAAGCTGAAATGATTTATAAAGGCGTTTATGAACCATGTAACTTACATGATAGGAATGCGACTGTTTTAGCCTAGTAAACTTGATTAACTTATACAAACTGTCAGATTAGTAGAACCCCAAACTAGTCGCTACCAATATAGGAAACAACAAAATGTTCTTCTAACCTACTGAGTATGGTTAGCAAACATCTAGAATTCAGAACTTAGGACCGTGTTCTTTTAACCTTAATGAATGGGCTTAACGACTATCTACAACTTGGACCTCAATTTTGGAACTTAGGAAAGAATTCTTTAACCTGATGAACATGGTTAACAAACATCTAGATTTTCACAATTGGAAAGCGAGAAACCAATGGCATACCTTGCATGAGAAGTTGAGGGCAAGCGATGGGTAGTATCGCAAGACACTGCTACCATTACCTCTCCAGAGGGAGAAGAACCCTTCTTCTTTTGTTACTCTCACAATACAATCTAGCATGCCATTGTATCGTTTATGGTGGCCACCCATGATGGCAATGTTGCTATCCTGAGTCTGGAGGAGTAATTTTGTTCTCTCTATGGGGGCCACGATCGTGTGTGCAACCCCCCCCATCAAGCCACCTGCTATCAAGTCTCGGGAGAAATTCTTCCATATCTGATGAGAGAAGCTGGTTGCTGGGTGTGAAACCATTCCCACCTCGGGGCATGGTCCTTTCTTCTCGAGCCCCTGATCTTGCAATGGCCATGTAGCAACCGAAGAAGAAGATGATGATGATGTGGCCGAGTGTGAATTCGACTTCCGCTCTTGAGAGGCCGTGATGTTGTTATTGTTAGTACCTGTCGTAGGTAAAGTTGGGTTTCTCCATCCTGCTACCATTAAATTGAGATTCTTGATGGATCCTTACAACAACAAAATTGCAGGCTTCACCTAGTGTAAGGAAAATAAAACAGATAAAAAAGAGACACTTGAGAGAATGACATAACATGCTACTCAATCACATAAAGAAGAAAAGGAATGTATGAGTTTGAGAGAACGGCATAACATGCTATTCAGCTTTTAAAGAAAAGAAGAAATGCATGAGATAGAGAAAGTTTACTTTGATTGTTTGCATTTTACAAATTTAGGGTTGGAAAATTGTAAATCTTCATTTAGTATGGCAGAACAGTCTCAGTCTTTCTGTTTACACGAAAGTGAAATATTACAAACCTAATTTACCTATGCAAAAGAACTTCTGATTCCTCGGTTGTGTTTTAAAAAAAGGAGAAAACTGATTCTTGTTGGGATTATATGAATCTTAATTCCATGCTCAGAGAATTTTATTTTTTTTGAACTCGGATTTCAATATGCACGACACAAAAACGTGCTCCTAGTTGCAACAACCCCCTCTTCTCATTTCTCCCTGCATCGAGATCTAGCCTTTATTTTTACTTCTTGGTGCACAAAAAGCCCTAACTTCTCTGCTCTCTTCACAAACACCATAAGCCGTTAACCTTGTCCATATGTGAACATGATCAATCTGTTTTGTGCATCTAGGAACCCTAATTTACCTCTGCCAAAATAGAAACTAGCAACACAATGAAGCCAAGAAGCTCTGTTTTTTTGTTACATGAAAAAGAAACATCCTGATTTCCCTCTCTGCTCGATGGAAACCAGATTAAAACTTCGGTTACGCAGCTCAAAAGACAAAGATTAAATTTGGGTTGATTTCGTTTGTTAAAAAAGAAAAAAAAAGGGAGCCAGGATTTCCCCGTGAAGAAAAGACATACCTGGAGAGGAAGCAGAGACTTGCACTGAAATCGTAGAAATGGGGGGGGGTGGAGGGGGGGGAGAGGGGGAGGAGGCAGGTGGGGAGGTAGAAGCGGAGAGAAGAAAAGAAGAACAAAAAGGAGCTTTGCTTTAAAGAAATCCTGTTCTTAAGCAAAGAACAGCCAAGTTCCGGGACCCACAGAGGAGGGGGGAAAGGCTCCCTCTCTCTCTCGCCTCCTGCATCTCCTCTTCTCTTTTTTATCTGCCTCCTCATCCAATCCGATCTGCTCCGCGTCGGCTTCATTCAGTATTTAGTCAATTCTCGCTCGCGCTCGCGGCCTCTTTGCGCATGTCGATCCAGTTCCTCTCTGCGTTTCCTGGTTCTGCGTTTCTGGTTCTGCGTTTTCCCCTTCTTCTTCGTTCTTCCGCCTGCTGCTTTTCCGCTCGTTGCTTTTTGCTTTTTGCTTTTTTGCTTTTTGCTTTTTGCTTTTTTCTTCTTGCTTTTTGCTTCTTGCTTTTTGCTCTTTGCTTTTTGCTTCTTGCTTTTTGCTTCTTTCTTTTTGCTTCTTGCTTTTTGCTTCTTGCTTTTTGCTCCTTGCTTTTTGCTTCTTGCTTTTTGCTCTTTGCTTTTTGCTCTTTGCAATTTCTCTTTTGCCTTTTTACTCTTTGCTTTCTGCTCTTTTGCTTTTTGTTCTTTTGCTTTTTGCTCTTTGCTTTTTGCTTTTTAGGATCTGGTCCATCTCTCCTTTTGCGGTGGCCCCTGTTCTGGGCTTTTTTTCTTCCCTGCTTCCGCGCTTTTCCAGCTTCCGGCAGGCTTTCTGCTGTTATCGGCTTTGTGGGGTTTTCTGGGATTCTTCTCGGCTGTTATCATCATCGCTACACACGTCCTGATCCGGGCTACCATTGTGCTTCGCGTCCGATCGGATCGCTTCTCTACTTTTTCTTGCCACACTGCCTCCGCCGGCTCGATTCGCTCGCTTTGTGGATCTATCCCCCCGATGCATCGATTGATCCCGTTGCGTTTTTCGGTTTCCCAGTTTCTGCTTTCGTCCCTCGGTCCCTTTTTGACCCTTCCTACACTGCGGTGAGGATGGGGGTCAGTTACCTCACGAAAAACACCACCATCGCGTGGGTTTTGCATCTTTTTTTTTCGCTCTCCTGCTAGATCGGCTCAGTCAGACTTTGCCTAGTCTGACACTATTGAGGATGATGGTTGAGGATGATGGTGTTCCGCAGCTATGCCCAAGCCTCGGGTTAAGGAAGCTGAGGTGACGAGGCACGGGCGTGTGTAGCGGATCTTTGGCAATTATTCTTCTTCCCTGTTCAACAACCGAAAGCACGTGGAATATTCTTACTCCTCCCTTTTCTTTCTCTTCTGGAAAGATTCTTCCTAACTAATGAGCAATGGGCCATGCATCGCATCTTTCAAAGTTAAGCTTCTTAGCCGAAGAAAAACAGGCAACTGTAGAAATTCAACAAGAGTCATGTAATGCTAATTGTGGCATCGTAGGCTTTGTTGGCATTCCCTTCGGTAGCACGATATCAACCTCAACTTGTAATCGTCCAAGATATCATGTGATCCATAATGTGTCTCCTGTTTCAATTTCAGAGAAGATATTGACAAATCGAATTCGAACTTTTAATCTTGTCTAATGTAAGTGCTTTAATAGGTCGGTCCCGATTTTGGCAATCAGCAAGATCATGCTCTTCTTGCTAGATTTTGACTCATGATTAGTAGAAGAGTATGGATCAAATGGAATATGATCTGAAAAGTGCTTTAATAGGTCGGTCGATGTCTCTACCCCGATTTTGGCAATCTGCAAGATCATGGTCTTCTTGCTAGATTTCGACTCGTGATTAGTAGAAGAGTCTGGATCAGATGGAATATGATCAGATCACAAGATATCGTGCCGTGAAATTTTCCAATCCCTACGAGCTAGTAAACGAAGCTTTGCTCGTCGCGAACTCTTATGCACGCAATAGCCACATGCCACAACTAGTGGCAAGTGATGTTACTTCCTCTAGTCCACTGATGAGCCATGGAAAGCGATACAGCCGAGGACGATCTTTAAAAAGAATCTCACGACTTTCAGCACCGATATACTTACATACTGGGGATTTCCTCTGCCGCCATCGGGGCATCTGTTTCGCTGATCGGATCACTTGCAATGGTTTCTTTGCAAGGCATTTGGATGAATGCATGTACACCATACCATGCTTGTGAATGCATGCATGCATGTCATGCATGCTATGGACAAGAAGGTACAGTTGTATGAATGTATGTGTGCCTTAAGTACATCGAAACCATGTATGTCGAGACTGCATGTACACCATGCCTATGTATGTATGCGTGCACGAGCGTATGCTATGCGTGCATGTACGCCATGCCTATATGCGTATACACCATTGTGTATGTATGTATGCATAATGCATGCATGTGTGTGTGTAAGTATGTGTGTGTAGGCTGCATGCTTGCATGTGTGTAAATTGCATGTATTGATGTGTATGCATGTGACCGCATGTATTCATGGCATGTATGTATGTATGTATGATATCGTATGTATGTATCTACGCCATCGTATATAAATATGTACGCCATCGTATGTATCTATGTAGGTATGCGCGCCATGCGCATGCATGTATGTGTGCATACATACACATACCTGCAGAAGAAAGATCTCTGCAGAAGAAGGCGACGGCGTTCGATTGCCATGGCTATGGTAGCTCCTCCTCCCTCCGCTTCCTGCTTCCCCGCCGAGACAGCTGCAGACGCCGAGGAAGGACGTGCCTCCACCGGAAACCGCAACAGCGCCCTGACTCGAGTGCCGTTCTCTGAGCTCCATCCACCCTTGTCTCCCGTTACGCTCCAAGTCCTGAAATCTCAAGGATTCCATCTCGCCACGCCCGTTCAGGCCGCCACTATACCCCTCCTCGTGAGCCACAAGGATGTCTCCGTCGATGCTGCCACTGGCTCCGGGAAAACTCTGGCTTTCCTTCTTCCCATGCTGGAGATATTGCAGAGGATCTCGCCTCCTCTCAGCGCTTTCCAGGTTCATATCTTTCGCTCCGCAGTGTTTGTTGCTCTCTCTCTCTCTGTGTATGATTCTTCCCCAGCGAAAAAAGAAGTACTTGACACTGGCATATGTGGCACATTAAGTCTTGTTTCATCGGAGCTAAAAGAAAATGGTTATCACCTGTGCCAATTCATTCGACGACAAACTATACGTGGCAATGCCAAAGGAATGGTGTAAGATGTTAACACGAGGGCAGTGTATTGCTCACAAAAGGCATGTGGCACTTCATTTGGCCACGAATTGTACGTGGCATGGCCAATGGAACGGTGTAAGATGATGACATGAGGGCATTGTATTGACTAAAAACAGCATGTGGCATAACGAAGCGCTGATGTGACAACAATGATCATCGACTGCCAAAGAAGCAGTGCTAGCAATTGAAATTCGTGTTTTTGTTGAGATAGTCTTTTTCCTAGCTCCATGAAGTATTCTCTTCCTAAGAAGTCTACCAATATGAATGTTGGATTCACAAGGAATGGAAATGGAGCGTGAATTGTGGAACTTAATGATTTGCAAAACGTGTGAAGCATGGCATGGTGTTAGGGTTCTGATGTGGCAGCGTTGCATTGTTTGCAGAAGTTAAATGGCTCAGCAGAATGCTGATGTGGTTTATGAAAGAACAGATGGTAGCAAATCATTTTGCAAGGTAGTCTACTGAAAGAAATGACAGGGAAATGTTTCCTTGAACGAACTTGTTGTTTTATGCCATAGATTGGTATGCAAGGTCAAATTCACCAAATACTGGCATAAATTGTTTCAGTACATTCAATCAGTTTTACTTGGCTTTACTATTTGAAATGGATTCCTGAGGGGTCCTGCCAATATTTATGCTTAGATTGTTATGCCCCGTCGATGCTTACCAAAGACAGGTTCAAATACCTATAGACACACAATTTTCTGGTTCTTTGACAATCAAATGATTTAATATGTAATATATATATATATATATAGATTCATACAATGAGACAAACATAATGCAACAATGAAAGACCTAGGCTAAAAAGATCTTATTGATTCTGGAAGTGATAAAATTTTCTGCATGGTGCAAAGGTCTTAGAAGGGTAGATGATGGTTTTGTTTTTTGTTTTTTGATAATTTTGTAGTGCAGTTTGATTGTGGTTGTGTAAAATGATTATGTTTATTAAAATGCTTCATAATTCAGAAAGCATCTCTAAAGAAAATGTATTTATCCATGGGCATTTTCATGTAGATAATAGCTAGTTTCTTCCATCTTTCTATCAAGACTTGAAATTTATTGGGATTTCTGTTACCATTATGGTTTTTTGCTCTTGTTAGACTCTTTGTATTAACGTTTGATACTTCACGTGCTCAATTATATAGGTTGGGGCAGTCATAGTTTCGCCAACACGAGAGCTTGCATCTCAAATATACCACGTGGCAGAACCTTTTGTTAATGCCATGCCAAATATCCGGCTCATGCTTCTGGTTGGAGGGACAGATGTAACTGTCGATTTGAAGAAAGTAAATGAAAATGGAGTGAATATTATAGTAGGCACTCCTGGACGGATAGCTAACATAATGGACCGCTCGTCGCTAGAATTCAAAATGCTTGAGGTATTCAGTTCTATTATTTTCACATACATCTCAAAATTTTGTGTGCCATGGAATGAAAACATTTCATATCTGTATATGTCGAAATAAAGCAGTATACTTTGAAATTTGTTGGCTATTGTAATTAAATTGTACTGATCCAATAGGTCCTTATCCTAGACGAGGCAGATCGTCTACTTGAAATGGGCTTTCAGAAGCAGCTATCAACAATAATTTCCCGACTTCCGAAACAAAGGAGAACTGGTCTTTTCTCGGCAACACAGACAGAAGCAGTGGAAGAACTTGCAAAGGCAGGTCTGAGAAATCCTGTTCGTGTGGAAGTTAAAACAGAGATGAAATCTGCTTCTTCAGCCGTGAGTGTAGATGACGGTCTCTCATGCTCTAAAACGCCATCCTCTCTTAAGATTCAGGTACTTAGATGTCTTTAACATATGCTGCATATTTCTATCTTTGAGAGGATGATAAGTTGCAGTATATGTGCAGTACTTAGAATGTGAAGGAGATGAGAAACCATCTTGGCTTGTTCAGCTTTTCCTTGAATTATCTTCTGCAAAAGTCATAGTGTAAGTTTCAATGGGTCAGCAATTTCTTCCATTCTTAGCAGTTATATTTGGTGACCAATTGATTTGCTGCTGCAGGTATTTTATGACATGTGCTTGTGTGGATTTTTGGGGTACAGTGCTTCCTTCGTTGGAAAGCTTGAAAAAGATTTCTATGATTTCCCTTCATGGGAGAATGAAGCAGGTAAGCAAGGATCCTTGATGTTTTTGGAACAGCTTAGTGTTATACATGAAACTGAGAAATTTGAATGTAAGTTGTAGAAACTTAAATTTTCTAATATTTAATATAGAACTGGAAATTGATACCCACGTCCAATGGCATTGATTGCATCACCTTTATGAAAATGTTTACCTCTACTATGATTGATGATTCATACATATGGATAGGACAACCGAGCCAGTAAGATTCAAGTTCTGAATAATGTCCTTTCTATTGTGCAGTCAGTTCGAGAGAAAGCATTAGCTCAGTTTGCAAGTTTGCAGTCTGGGATTTTGCTTTGTACAGATGTTGCTGCTCGTGGGCTTGATATTCCAAATGTGGATTGGATTCTACAGGTAAATATGTGTACTCATTTAAATCATATGTTATCCTCTGAAGCTACTAGAGATTGCTGGTCGCAAAACTGACAAGTACTGTTCTTATATTTCCTTTCATACAGTATGATCCTCCTCAAGATCCCAATATGTTTGTCCATAGAGTGGGTCGCACGGCCCGGATGGGAAGATCAGGAAATGCACTTGTGTTTCTTTCACCCAAGGTTTTGCTTTTGCTTACAGATTGTGTATTTTGCAGTTTAATCAAGTCACTTTTTTTGTAGGAGTTGCTGAGTCATAAGCTCATGATTTTCTTTGTTATACAGGAAGATACATATGTAGAATTCATGAAGATTAGAAAAGTACCAATTGAAAGAACAGAGAGAGAAGGAACAATCGAAGATGTTATTCCTATGGTTAGTATTGTAAAACATTTCTGTGGCTCTTCTATGAAAAAGCTAGGTAGGAAATGTCTTCTAGAAAGTGGAGTGCCTTGAGCTTTATTGTGGATGTTATTCCTAATGCTAGTAGTTACACCATTGTGTGGAAAGTTCCATTGGTGGACAATTTGGAATTAATTCTTTTAAGATGCATTTTCTGTTCAGACTCAAATCTGATCATTTTATGATGATACCATGGAAATTAAGTGCAAGTCTGCATGAAAGATTGCGTGAGGATTCTTGATTAATGATTTCATTGAGTGCATGTGTCACAGATAAGAGCAGCAGCCATGAAAGATCGAGATGTTATGGAGAAAGGACTAAGAGCATTTGTTTCTTTCATACGAGCTTATAAGGAGCATCAATGCACATACATTTTTAGGTTAGTTTTCTCTTTTTAGGTCTATAGAGACATTTATTTTGTGTGCTATTTATTTCTGGACAAAATTTCCTAACTCAAAAGTTGTGAGCTATTTCTAGATTGAAAGAGCTGGATGTAGGGAAACTGGCTATGGGTTATGGGTTGCTGCAACTTCCAACAATGTCAGAACTAAAGCGGGGCATCCTCTCAGTTGAAAATTTTAAGCCAGTGGAAGGGGTTGATTTTACGGCGATCCGTTACAAGTAATATGTCCACATGTTATCTTTTTTCTATATCAAATTATTTGATATAAGTGTATGTGTAAAGGTTTGAAAGTTTAGTTGTGACAAGATGCTCTCTTCTAACAGAGATAAAGCACGAGAAAAGCAACGCCAAAAGAAGATCAAAGATAGGGAACTTCAAAGCCAAGATGAGAACAAGGAAAGGACCCGTGTTGGTGGTTCCAAACAAGAGGGTATGGAAAACGGTAAGAAAGAGAGGAGATTAACAAGCAAAAAGCGTAAAGCTTCTCAGGACATGGAAGATGATAGGGAGATGGAGGAAGAATATCGTTTACTAAGGAAGATAAAAAAAGGTCTGATTAGTGATAGTGCTGAAACAATTAGTGATGATGATTCTGAGAACCTGAGCAACAAAGAGAAACTAAGAAAAGTTGGAATACATGCTAAGAAAGTTAAAGGGAAAGAAATCAAAGGAAAACGAAAAGTAACAGAGCAGAAACAGAAGAAAAGAGAGAAGAGCAAAATAAAAAAGAATCACATGAGAAAATTTAGCCATCGTTCCAAGTGAATATCTCGGAGTTGAATCATGTTAACCTTGCCTACTAACGACACTGAGCGCAAATTTTTGTCATCGGGCTTGAGAAAGCTTGTAAATTATGATGTTATTTTTGTTTTTCTCTACATAGGCTTAATTACACTCAGGTTCTCCTAAATGTAAAAAAAATAATTATCCACCATGATTACCATGGCAGGAAATTTTCCATGCTTGTGTTTTATCTGAGAGCTTGTAAATGAAGTTACAAGGTTCATCTCTCACGAGTCTCGATACCAAAGAAACATTTTATTAAAAGAGCATGATTCTGATGTGTAATATGCCCATTATTTTGTGACAGGCATGATAACTTACAAAGGCAATGTTGCGTATTGATGTAAATCGGGTAGAAATTGATTTATACCATGATCTTCTCGAGTCACAAAAGAGTGATTTACAAAGGCAAAAGAGGCAAACCATCCAAAATACCATTAAATCGAAAATATCCCTTTAAAACATAATAATTATAATTGTTTGTTCTAGCTTGAGTAAATTAATGGTTTAGGTTAGGGTTGGAGTTGAAGCTTGGGTCAGGGTAGTGTTAAAATTAAAACATGATTAGGGTTACAACTAAAGTTTAAGGTTAACATAGAAATTCACATTTATTTAGTATATGATATAGTTTGTGTTTTATGTCTTTTCAGTAATTACCGATTTAAATCGACAAAAATCACTATAGGAAGACAAAATTTGAAGTATATTAAACATGCTCTTATATAGAAAGAATAGTCCAGCACTAAATCCCAGAATATATTCTGCAGTTTCAATATTTTATCTGCTATCTATGCCTGTGATACAAGCCAATTTAAGCAACTAATTCTCAAATAATCATTTTCTTCATCCAGTCCAAAACAAGCAGGAGATTACGATCATATCGATGATTTTAAGAGACATAAGTTACCTTTCACGTCAAAGCCTCAATGCTTTTCAGTTCAACTTGTGGTTCCCAACGAGAAATTGTATTGAATTATTTACACATCTCAAGGATAATGTACACACACGTTAGAAGAGACCTCTCACCAAATTCCAAGCTTTACTGACCATGTTACTCTTACTTCATGTAACTTCCATGCGAATAGAGCATTCAAGCAGTGTAGTTCTTGAAAAGATATTGAACAATATCTTCATAATTGCTGACACTGACATCTGTGTTGGGGTCTACCAAGAAAGGAACCTGTATTATCATCCGTAACTCTTATGAATTTCATTTCACAAGACGGAACCAACTGGAACATCACATTTTATACCAAAGAGAAGCTTAGATTGCAAACCTCTTGAAAACCTTCAATTTGTTTAGAAGAGTTCACAGAGCCGACTCCTACGTTGCATAAGACGTATGGAAGCTCTAGTTCACATAAAGCTTCTCGCACTATCCTGGCAAACTGAAAACCCATTTTCCAAACAGAGTACAAACACCCGTATTCACCCTCTCTGTCCTTGGATATGAAACTTCCCAAGTAAAATGATTCAATGAAATAATTTGTATACCAACCTGGTTATTTTCATAAGAATAGAGTATTAGCTTCTTTTCTGGAACATTCATGGTTGCATCTTTCCATCTTGTCATACCACGACCTGCTCGCAGCAATGTAGGGACCCATCCAGTAAGTATTGTGCTGTTTATTTGATAATAAACATATTTTCAATGTAAGGATTTGGTTCAAACATTAAGCAAAAGAACATCGATCCCACATATTGCAACTGTTAAACAATACCTTTCCAAAAGCCCAAACGAAGGTTCCTTGCCACCACCATATGTGCTGAAAAGATACTTCACAATATCTCCTATTTATACACACACAAAAGATCAAGATACATACATATATATGTATGTATATATGTTTCATGTATGAATCATAAAGCGGGAATAACAACCTACCACTTTCATACAGACGGACACCTGTATTGACATCAACAAGATAAGGGAATCTGTAAATACCATGGTAATGATAAATTCTGTGGGGTCAGCATGTACCATAGACCCAACCCTCTCGATAGTCAGCACATCACAAAAAAGGATCACTAATCATTAAGGTAAAAAAGGCTTTAAGATGAGGACTGGATGAGGGCCTACTTGGCAGTATTTGGCAATTTCCCAGAGTGCCTTATTTCTCAGTTTTCTAATGATTATTCACTCGATTGAAAATCATATCGTTCTTTCATATGGGTACAAAGGTACAATTCACAGCTCTGATGGTGAATCATACCTTCCCTTAATGTATTCCGAGATAAAGTTTTGCTTTAGTATGCTAGAATGTAAAATTTCTCTGCATGATTGCATTGGTTTTAGATGAAGTCACTTTTTCCAATCGTCACCACATGCAATTATCACTCTTGTATTGACATAAATCGTGGAATTCTCACTTACTGCTCTTTGCCACCACTTGCCATAACTATACTGCGATGATGAATAGATCCTTTTGGGCAAGGATATATCTGCATACAAGATAAAGTAATGAAAGAGTTAGTAAATAATAAGATAAACCAAGATTGTGAGGAGTATACAAAAACTACCTCAGCAGTAAGATCTAGTTCAGTCAACGCCTCTCTCACCCTCCTACAAAAAGGACATGCCTCTACCAACAAAACCATCATAGTTTGACAATAAATTTATAAGTAATTTATATAAGTTCTCTGGCGGTTATGTCACCATTTGACTCAAAAGCAACTACAATGAAAAGACGTCATCAAAGAAATGTCCAGTTGCCAGTACTAAAGCTCATAAATCAATACATGAAGTATGAATCTGTCAAAGATGTAAATAGCATTACATGGCTACTCTCAAGGGAATGTGGTTACTACTGGGGAAAAATCTTGTGAGAACTAATATCGCTCACATATGATTCTGTGACTGATGAAATACAATAAGACTATGGAGCAAGAAAAAAGGTCACACTCGAGAAGCAAAAAGGGTGAACTGAGAGAGTCAAATATTATACTTACAACCATAAATTGGAAGATTGTGTCACATGAACATTGTGAATGAACATTCTAGTTACTAGTCGAGAATGGTGAAGTAATTTAAACCATTCTTGTTAGCAAAACATGTGGAATGTAGCAACAGTGCATAACAATGTTTAGAAGCCTCTAGCTTGATGATGCTTGGATATTTAAGACGAGAACCAGCACATCTTTTGGAACTTATTTAAACTGAAGAAAACCGTAGAGACCTGAGAAAGTCTGTCAATGTCTTACTGGGGATATTACCTGATAATTTGTAGAAACAGAGGCTAGCAGGCCAGAAAATTATTATTATTCTTTTCACCATCCTGCGTATGGTGTTCCTAGAAGAGGTGGCTTCCTATTGGGGATATTGCCTGATAATTTGGAGAAACAGGCCAGATAATTTGGAGAAACACGCCCCACCTTTTCACCATCCTGCGTATGGTGTTCCTAGAAGAGAGGCTAACAGGCCAGATAAATACAATTATCCTATTAACCATCCTTCGCATGGTATCCCTAGAAAAGGTTGGCCATTCCTAGATAAGTTAGGGATGACAATCTCAAGATATTATTTGCAGGACATTGATAAGATGTTGGCCATGCTACAATATTTTCTCATGCAATTATTTCGATTTCACTCTCACTCTGTGTAAATATCCCACTCACTTCGTCACAAGTTTAACATTGTCTATGTTTAAAGATCAGGCTCTCACAAGCCAAGAAAGTAAAAAGGACAGATTCCATTCTGTGAATCCGTATTTAAGATAACATTGGGCTAATTTCCATGCATAAGTTGATTGAGAATAAACAGTCAAACCTTTCTTTAAAATGTTTATTGCTCATAAAAAATTGGGAAAGAACAAATAAAAGCATGTAATACAACGTACATACAAAATTGACACCGAAATATTGAAGAAAAATGCAAAGAAACCATACCAAACTCATAAATCTGAATAGGTTGAAGCACATCTCTATTCTTGGCAATGTCAGCCATTTCTGATGTCACTTTTGACCCCCACAGAATCCGTGCTAGGGAAGATGCTCCTGAAGTTGCAGTCTGAAAGAAACAAATTCATGGCTATTCTTGATAATGAATACAATCTATGATCTTTGATCCATCAAACACCTTCCTGAAGAACCTAATTACAAAGAAGGGTTTAGAAGCAACACTCGACCAATCGTAGGTGCCAATTTGAAACAGACTGGAAAATTTTGGTCTAGATCTATCATTTTGCTTTGCAAAGATCCCTTGGAAAGGATCAATGGAAAGAAAATCACGGATACTATGCAGATCTTTAGAATGACAACCTTGTTCCAATTTGATTATTATCTAAGCGAACTATAAAAGCAGATCCCATTAAACCTTACAGCATTCTATGTCTTCATTCCTTGCCATTTTGACACTATGAATTGCAACTGTTGTTCTTTTTTTACTATATCAGCACTGCATTCACTATAAACTGTAAAAGCATGGTGTCAAAAACATCCTTCAAAGTTTACACCTTATCCTGACTACATCTTTTTGCGTCTTGCATATATTGCACAAAAACTCTTTTCTGTGGAAGCATGGTTTACAAGGCTTTTGGGTCATAGTTCTAAAAACCTTTGCCATTGCTTTTCCTAGAACAAAAAATGCTCCATAAATGTGGGGAGCACGAGCTTATACACTAAACGCAGAAATCCCAGTTTAGATATGAAATTCTTTGTAATTGCAAGAGAAGCTCTTGTTGGATTTTTTGTCCCACACAAACATAGATTAAAGGAAGCATGACTTGTTAGTCCACTTTGCACGTGTACTAAAACAACCAGAAATAAAGTCCTATGAGTTATTTGGGCATTGAAACCTTTAAGACTCATAAGCAACGATTGTTGATTTTTTGTTTTCTTTGTCACGGCAAATGCAAACACTAACCTTGAATTTGTTGAGCATCGTCTACATTTCCTTTGTAATTGTGAGACAAAATTTATGGGTTTTAATTGCCAATCAATAATGCAAACTGTAAAGAACCATACCTTGGATATTCTCTCCTTATCAGAATAAAATAGAATAAGTTTTAACGTCCACAAACAGGACGATTTTGACCAATGGGACCTAGGTTTACATTGTTCTTGATGGGTGTCTCCTTCCTAAGACGTGATATCCATATCTTGGAGTAACAATTCTCTATGCAAGAACAAAAGTTCGCATATATGTGCTCAAGCTTCTAGGTGGTGCTTTAAGTATAACACTCAATGTGTCACAACCTCTTAATATGGCATCAAATCTTTCTCATATCACCCTATATGTGGACCAAGTTGAGAGCAAGTGATACTCATCTTCTACTATGCCTTCGTTGCATATTTAACATGTCTTCAATCTTGATGCACTTTGATGCCAACTTCAATACCTCACTTGTGTGATTGGGTACGAAGTAATGTTAGGGCTCTACGAGAGTTTAAACTCGTATTGTTTTATGAGATATGACTGAATACGCATAGTGGGCATTCTTTCATTGTATTGGATCCAACATTCGGGGTTGATATTTGTAGCATAGTATTCCTAACTTGTGCTTTCTTGCATCTTTCCATTTTGCCTTTAGACTTTCCATGAGCCACTCCTCGATGATTACCTGTTGCACAGCATCAATCGGAAGCTCTACGCCCCACCTTTCGAAACATTTTCTCATATCAACCACCCACCCAGATGATAAGAATGGAAATGAGAGAAACTTGAACACAAAGGCAAAAAGAAACTCACCTCGAAGATACCACTCCGTGGAAGCGATGGGTCGCTGGCCTTCACATGAAAAGCATCATGAAAGAGCTGCCTTTTTAACGCCGCGATCGAGAACAGCATCGAAAGAGAGGAACAAAGAAAGTACAAGTAGGTATACACAATGTACAAGCATGCATACCTAAGCACAGAATATGTATGTACGCAAGTGCACACAAGAGACACTCCATCCGCTCCGACACACACATACACACTCCACCGTTCAGAAGCATACGGACACATTCAATCAATCACTCAAGACACACACATACAAGAACTCCAATCACTCAGGCACCCGCTCTCTTTGCCCACACACATGGCGAACCATACATGCACACAGACATAGCACAGCGTACGGGCACAGAAACGCGCGCATGTACCGAGAAGAGCTTGAGAAGAGGGCAAAGGAAGGAGAGGAGGCTGCTGCTGCGACCCGCCTCGTTGCTTGAAGAAGAGCAGGAAATCCTGGTGGGAGCTCGAAGGCGGAGCGGCCTCGTGCCACAAGGTCTGGGAGGCAGCAGAGCGGCGGGGCCGCAGGGCGAAGCAGGAGACAACATCGCCATCGCCATCGCCATCGCCATCGCCAGAGTTCTCTCGCATGTGTATCATGCATGCATGTGCCCGCCACATGCATGTGCATGCCGCATCCATGTGCATGTTGCTAGGCCATGTGCATGTGGATGCGCATGTGCGCATGTTGCTATGCCATGTGCATGTGGGCATGTGCATGAATGCGTATGTCGTGCTTGGGCATGTGCATGAATGCGTATGTCGTGCTTGGGCATGTGCCATGTGGGCATGTCGATGAACGTGTATGCTTGCGCATGTGATATGCATGCATGTCTTTAGGCACGTGCATGTGTGCATGCATGTCTATGCATGCACCCTCTGCAATGTGTATGTCTGTCATGTGCATGTGCATGTGGACATGGCTATGAATGTGTATGCCGTGCCTTGGGCATGTGCATGTACACATGTCTATGAATTTGTATGCCTGCGCATGTGATATGCATGCATGTCTTCAGGCACGTGCATGTGTGCATGCATGTCTACGCAGCGGATGCATATGCATCCTATGCAATGTGTATGCCCGTCATGTGCATGTGCATGCGCATGCGCATGTGCATGTGGGCATGGCTATGAATGTGTATGTCGTGCCGTGGGCATGTGCATGTCGCGCATGTCTGTGAATTTGTGTGTCTGCGCATGTGCGTGTGCGTATATCATGTGTGCATGTGCATGCATGTCTTTAGGCACATGCATGTGTGCATATGTCTATGCAGCTTCTGCTTATGCATCTTGTGGATCTGTCATGTGCATGTGCATGCGGGCATGTCTATGAATGTGTATATCATGCCTTGGGCATGCATGTGTATGTGCATGTGCGCATGTCTGTGAATTTGTATGTCCGTGCATGTGCGTGTGCGTATCATGTATGTATATGCACGCATGTGTCGTGTGTCTTATGTATGTATACGACGGGTGTTCGTGGGCATGTACATGTGCATACGTGCATATGTCCATGTTGAGCATGTGCATGATGTGTATGTGCAGTCTGCAGCATGCATGTCCACTTTGCGTACATACGTGTATGTGTCAAGGTGATGTGCCATCCATGTGAGCACACATGTATGTGGATGTGCACACATGTCGGTGGATGTGCGTGTCCATGCTTGTGCATGCATCTACATGTCCATGCCATAGTGGGGAGTGTGCGATGCGTATGTGGACAAGCAGAGAGGACGAGGATCACTGTTACTCATCCAATTGGTCGAAACGAAGTTGGGAGTGTTCAAAATCGATCACATGCCGCTAGTAGATTGAATCAATGCTGAGCATTTGATCGATTCGAATGTTGCTTGCTAGAATCGAATCGGATCGAACGAAGGCACTGTCTCAGATCGATCCCGTCGATCAAATGAGACAAAGCTAGCGTGCTCAAATCGATCATATGTCGTTGGTAGATCGAATAAGTTTCGAGCATTTGATCGATTTCTATACTATTTGCTGGATCGAGTCGGATCAACTGGAGCCTCTGTCACAGCCAATCCAACCGGTCAAATGAAATGAAGCTAGCGTGCCTCGAATCAATCACATGCTGCTGGTAGATCGAACCACTGCCGAGCATTGGATCGACTGAATGTTGTCTTGCTTGATCAAATTGGGATCAAATGCAGCAAACCCATGCAATCGGCCGAACGAAATGAAGCTAGCATGCTCGAATCGATAACATGTTTGTCGCTGATAGATCGAATCAGCACTGAGCAATGGATTGAATCGGATCAAATGTCGTCTTACTGGACTCGAATCAGCAAATTGAGTTAACAAACTCTCCTCTTATTACAACATCAGCAATTTACTTCGCCTGATATCAGTGCATTTTCTTTCTTGCTCTGAAGACCGACTTTGTGACTTACACCAAACATTCAAGCAAAAGAGGGCCCTTTTGTGCAAGCAATCGAATCACGATTACAGGCATGAGCTGCTCCCCTTTTCTAATTTGCTCTGCAATATGGGCCAAGATCAGCTTTAAACCAAGCACAAATCTTGATGCATCCACTAGTATGCATGCATCCATCTTGCAAGTACTGTTTGGCTGTGAAATACAGAAGAAACCCAGTCTTAATTCAACAGTAGCTTTCCATTCTCAATGTTTGCTTGATAAGGTTTGTAGCTGGTCATGATATATGGCCACCTCCTTGCTTCAATTTGAGCAAAAAGACCAAATCAAAAGACTGCATCAGCAAACACTGCATTTCCAATGAAATTTTTGGAGTACTACATCTCTCAATTGAGCCCACACTTACACACATTCCTGAGAAATGAGGAATCACCACCCAAGCAAGAAGATTGTACAAAGAACCGGAAAAAAAAAACAAAAAAAAACCTTACATTATTCCCCTGTCTTGACCTCCGACATCTTCAGCCTCGATATTTACAAGGCGATATGAAAAGCATTTTTTAATAGCAACGGAAACAAATACATGCTACGACCTCCACACGTAGCTAGCTTTACTCGGCCAGTGTCTTGTCTGTCCCAGTGATCTTTGATTTCCATTCCTCGATATCACTTGCGAGTTCCTTTCGGCTCTCCTATATATATATATATATATCAAGCATGCTCAAGGTTGTGAGAACTTAAAGAAAGAATTTTCTCTTTCTCTTTCCAAAGATGCATGCATTTTTTCAAAGAAACATATGCATCGGAGAGATGACTTGCAAAGAAATTACCTTGAAAAGAAGATACCTATACACAAACCACCCGGTGTATACTAAACCCACAAGTTCTAGGATCTTTGGGAGCTGAAACAACACAGGGAATCAGGGTTAGGCAAAATGATCATAATATGATAAAACAATGGTTTTTGGATGTAAATGGGCAAACAATTTTGAAGTTGTCGAGCAAATACAAAAGAAAAGGAGAAACTCTTACCAATGGCACAGAGTTCACTGCACTCAGGACAGTCGATGAAAGCCAGAGAGCAACGAGAGCACCTCCACCATAAATAAAGACATTCGTCTTATTTTCGATAGCATCCCACTAGATACAGACAAGAGGACACATTGCTTTTATTTGTGGATATGAACATGTACATACTAGAATACATGTACTACATACGTTCACCTCCAATATCATCTACCTTGGCCTTGAGATCTCCAATAAGTTCTTCAGTGTCCAAGCTCGTCTCAGTGGCTGTGGTTGTGGTAGCTTCTTCTGTCGAAGTCGTGGCTTGAACAACAAGGCGTGCAAATCTTTGTGATCCTAGACACAAATGTATACACACACGTATGTATATGTATAAATAACAATCTAGTTCTTTTACCACTATATCGTATGAATAGCGAGAAATGAACTTTGTATAAGTTTTTGGTTCTCTATTTAGCAAATGACAGCCCTTTTGGCATCGACCAGGCAGCGTAACAAAAGCATCATGCCTGATCCCAGACAGTGTAGAACACACAGAATGCTGTTCGAGATCAAGAATGTCCAAGTTTTGTATTCTATCTAGTGGACAACCACTATGTTCTATTTCGGGCATCAACGGAAAATACATCACCTATCCCCCTACATCAGCACGAGGTCTGATTCCCAGACATTGTGAAAACACATGAGATGTTCTTAACCTACTACGGACATTTGCTATGCTTCTAGGGCCGTCCATATTATGTTCCATATTGATTAATTTGTATAACTTGAATATGGATCTACAAAATTCCATCACCTATACTCATGTGCATATATATGCTACAGAGTCTTTTCAATCATTCAATGCAGGAATCCTATATGAAATTGATAGAATCATATCATCAGGGATCGACAAAAACAACAACATCAATAAATTTCAACGGTCTCAACATCAAAAATCGCATCCACTAATCAATGAGTGTCCACCCATATGCACACAAGAGAGGTTCCTAGATCAATCTACAGGAATGATTACTCAGCGCATCAAGAAATTATTCCACTCGCTATATTTTGTGTCAACAGGAAAACCTTCAAGGCTTATTTACTAATTCTAATAGATAGAACGACTACACCATAACCAAAGCCTTATTTTCAAATGTATATATACTGTTCAAGAGTACACGTTCAGCTTCACTCCCTATAGGATTGAAGCGAGCCGACTCGGGCCAAATTTTCCACTTCCTTTAGACCTAGATTTTATTTCCGGAAGTACAGCTTCATTGCCACTCTTTCAATCGGGGATTGAAATGAGATAATTTGGGCTAATATCTCACTCATCTTAGAGCGCAAACTGTTTTTCATTTGTATACAAAAGCTAAGCTTGAGAGAATAGCTTCCCCTTTGCTTTGTACGACATCAAAATGTGCGGATTTGGCACAAGATCTCAGTTGTTTCTAGTCCAAACTAGCTGGGAGTCCACGTACGGTGGAGTCTACAAAGCAGAGAAAGCAACGGAGAGCGCCAGATTTCGAGGTTAGGGTTAGGGTATGGAGAAACTTTCACCTTTCAGCGAGGCAGAGGTGTGGACCTTGAGAGGGTTCCCCGCAAGAAAGGCCCTGCGAGAGGAGGAGGGGGGGGAGGAGGAGGAGGAGGAGGGCAGGAGGGAAGGGCGGGGCCCAGCGATGGACGAAGAAGCGGAGGCGGAAGAAGCAACAGCAACGGAGGCCATGGCGGGATCCGAGAGACGCGCACGCACCTCCTTCTTTCCAAAACCCTGTTCCTCGCCTTCTCCTTCACCTTCACCTTCTCCTTCTCCTTCTCCTTCTGCTCCCTTCTTCTTCTTCTGCTGCTGCTGCTTCTGTGCCGGAGCTGATGATGATGATGGTGGTGGTGATGATGATGATGGTGATGATGGTGATGGTGATGATGATGATGGTAGTGATGATGGTGATGGTGGTGATGGTGGTGATTTACTGATGCTGGCGGTGGTGATGGTGATGATGGTGGTGCTGGTGATGATGATGGTGGTGCTGGTGATGTGGTGCTGGTGATGATGATGGTGGTGCTGGTGATGGTGATGATGGTGCTGGTGATGATGATGATGATGGTGCTGATGGTGATGATGATGATTATGGTGATGGTGATGGTGATGGTGATGGTCGTGATGGTGATGACGGTGACGATGATGATGGTGATGGTGATGATGGTGGTGATGATGGTGGTGGTGGTGATGCTGTGGCTGCTTCATCTTTTTTCTTCTTGATTTCATTTTCATTTTCATCTAGCTTTCCTTTTATTTGTTTTTTCAGAAACTAGTTGCGCAAACTGAGAATCGATCCTCGACCACTCACTTATTTCATTTATTTATTCATATATCCATTTTACATATGCATGCATGTGTGCATGCGTGTGTGCATGCGTGTGTGCATGCGTGTGTGTGCGTGTGTGCATGTATGTATGTGCGCATGCGTCTCTGTGTGTGTGTTCTATGCGTGCGCATGCCTATGCACAGAGTCTATGTTGATATGGAGATGTAGGAAGACATACATGCATGCATGCGTGCGTGGATGTGTATATGCATGCAAGCATGCATACGCACATACAAATACGTCATGTGTGCATTGTCCGCATGCACAGATAGACAATGCTGATATGGAGATGTGAAGAAGGCATGCATCTATTGTTGCTGATGCGGAGATGCGAGAAGGCGCACATGCATGCATTCGGTGCCTGTGCCTAGAATTTTCCTTCATGTTGCCTTTCGGGGTTCTGCAGCGGCGGCACTGGCCAATTACATTCGAGGCATCATCATCATCCTTATCGTCAACACACCATTTCTCAGATGCATGTACATGCAACAATATGCAATATGTCTATACACATGCATACATACATACACACACAGACACACATACACATACATACATACATACACATACATACACACATACACATATACACACATACATACATACATACATACACACATACATACATACATACATACGCTCGTTACTCTCTCCTGTTCCAGAGCTCCAAGCTATTGCTACTGCTAAACATGGACTTCTGCGTCGGTCGCCTTACTGTTTCTGTACATAGCCTTCCGAGTGTTGTTCCGGCATTTTTCTACGCCATCGCTAGACACGATCTCCGGCTTCAGCTGAAGCTGTTCGTAGCCATACAACCCACCGTCGCCACCATCGTCATCATCTCCACATGCAAAGCCATATCTTTTTGCCCTTGTCCATCGAGTCGGCTTCTCCACCACCCACGTTGCGCTCATTCGTTAACGGATTATCCCCATCCATCAGCAAACAAGCACGCCCTAGTTAGCCGAACAGAAGGCTTTTATCATTCGTATCTCCTTGTCCTTCGTCAAAAGCCAGACCACTTCACATCAAAGTCTCTGCTTGCCTCGCCGATTTCTCTGAAACGTTGCATTTTTTGTATCCTTGGCAAAACGCTCGCAACATCGACCCCATACTTTGCTTTGCAAACAACAGTAACATTTGCTCATGACTTCAGAGAGAAACTTCAGATTGATGAACATAACAATGCTACATGCTACATGCTACAAACAATGAATAACGCCCATTTACCAACATGTTTCTGACCCGATCTTTTCTTTGATTTTATGGAGCTGTACAAAGATTAACTCAGGGGGATCCACATTCACAGCTTCGTAAAACATGAAACAAACAAAGCGAACTTGAGATTCATAATGCAGTTCAGTACCCAAAGCCAATTTAACTACATCATGTGAAACTCAATCACAGAAGTGCCCTATCTTAGCAATTGATATTTAAACAATGAAATGCTTTTGGCAAGCCTTCATCCAGTAATGCAGCCAACAAGTTTGTCCGAGTCATAACAATAAGAACATGACAGCAGATCAGGACAGGATTCTATGCTTTATTAGCTCAAAAGCACATTACTCAACAGCTATGCTTTCATCATAGAGCTTAATGAGTACATACTAAGAATCACAAAAAAAGCTCAACAAAAAAGCAAGTCGAAAACATATCCCCCAGAATTAACCTTTGTAGCTGAAGATTACTGACTTCTGATATATAGATGCGTTGCTCACTGAAGATGCGCTACTAACGGAAGCATCTAATAGACAATTCTCATTAAATTTCTCTCGCAGTCTAAAATGAGACAAAGCAACAGTGACTTTAACTGAATCAAATTACCTGAAACTTCCATAGGAAAAATGAGTTTTGCAGGCAAAAGATAAGTTCATGGAATCTGAGGGGAAATTTCCGGATGACAAGATGCATACAAACACATCATGCAAAACAAAAGTGAAAGAACTCTCCAACTGCTGCATCATGAACCTCTTAATTATTTTCCCCATAAGAACCTTTCCATCATTACTTTCTGAGTTGCAACTTCTCATAATCCCCTGACAAGCCTTGAGAGTTGAGGGCTAAGAAAAGAGTACACCATATGATTATTTGAGATTCATCAGGGGTCAACCATGAAATTAAGTCCTTAATGAGGAACTAAAAAACTCCGCAGAAAAAGAATAGTCACCCTGACAGATCCAATCATGAGAAATGAAGAGGCCTTTCCCAATGAAAAATATTAATAGCAAGGTAACGAAAAAGGAATCAACATTATGCAGAGGATCTCGATGGACCATCTTCAATGGTGTGCCTTGGCTCCTGCTTTTTGTTGTGCTTTAGCTTCCGACTGAAAAGAAAACGAAACATACAATCTCCTTCAGAAATAGTGCAGAAGGAAGCATACCCAATTCAACCATAATGGATAATCTCAATACATACCCGCAAATAAGAAATCTTAATAGATCCATAAGTTAGTCCGAGGGCAAATGCTGCTGCCCGAGCAACCTGTAAACAATGTGAAGCAACAACAAATATCACTAGAAAGTGAGCTTCGTTTTCGGCATATATCTAGTTTCAAAGTGCTAGTACAGAAGAACAAAATAACATTTGAAGGAATCGATGCATATAAAATTAGAAAAGAAACTCCAACAGAAGTTGATCTAGACAGCACTCTTAAATACATCTGCCAAAGAAGAAGTATCGCTAATTCCTCTGTTGAAAAGTAATCTCTGTTGATGCTGATGAAGTAGATTTTCAAATGAAGCTGGACTAGAAATGTGATAGCAACTGATGATCACTTAATGTGCTCACATTCTGCATGACGTTTCTAAGAAGCAAGTTGGGGCTCTCTAATCATTTTATGAGCTGCCAGAAGCTGTTGTTTCTCCTTTCACACAATACTTCTTTCTCAGAACTTCTCTAAACCCCTTCGTTTCATTCCTTCTCTTGTTCTAATGAGACAGGGATGCCTTCAACCATACTAAAGATAACTAAGAACTGATGCACAAATCCTACAGCTTCAAATAGCACATCCTACTTTAGAGAAGAATGGCTAAGAGCGCTCATTTCTCAATGAGTTCAAATTACATGGAGCTTATGTCCTGACATTACATAACTACATGGAGCTTATGTTCAAAAAAGGATTAAAACGAAGTGATCATCAGTTTCGAGCTTCAAAACACTATCAGACACATAAGTACAAAATGCCCCTTTTTACCATGATTTCTGTGCATACTTCATGAACATTTAAACTGCATGACGCAATGATTGATGAAGACGTGGTGCATATTTTTCTACAACTGTTTGCTCGAACAAAGTGAGAACCAGAGCCTACACAGGAGTTTCCCCTGACAAGCTTTTTTAACTTCCATACCTCTCCTAGACAAGAAAATAGTTCATGCTCACCATTCTGGGAAAATCTAAAGGAAATCTAGAAAGCGCAGACTGACTAAACCTGCACATTGTAATTTTCGTGCCCCTCTAGATCAAGGAACCATCCAAAGATGTAGAAACAGCAAAGTTGAGAATTGATTCTACTGACTGACCATTTTAATATCTCCCAACGGAAAGCTTATAAAAAATACTTTTTTTACATACAAATTCTACACGATCAATTTTCAAACAAAATTTACGCACAAAGTGTCTATTAACCTGGTTGACAAATATCAAAACCAGTAGGCAAGAAACGGTCCATATTCTGGTAAAATACTCTTCTAGCAACCTTCCTCGAGCATGCAGGAAGCTGGACCTACACCTGACAATGTGGAGCTTCTTTTTCTATATATAGACGTGTCTCAGAAATCAAATATGGTTTAGTCTAAAGAGGAGTTTTAAACGATGAGTTACTAAGGACGAGAACACAGAAATATCCAAGAAATCATAAACACCTTTCTTTCATACTATGTTGGAGCATGCACCCTCCTTTCTCAATGAAAACAAAATTCAGGCAGAAATTTACACAGGCCTTGGAAATCTAACAGGTTGTCCATCTCCTTTTGTTGCAAGCACGGAATCGGAGCCATTTGGCCTAAATAAGAATTTCGCTAACAATCTTACGCGCGAGCAACAGAACCACAGCAGAAGAGCACATTTGCATTCTACCGCACGGTACGGTATGTCGGCACACACACACACACACACACGTCTCTCTGATCTTTACCTCTTCCAGGAAAGATTCTCTCTCTGCGCTCAGGCATATAACATGTCGATGTACCAGAACGTCGTCAAACACGTGATGTTTCATCCGGATCGGACCTACCTCTTACACCGACGAAAAGAATGGCGTGTCAGCGTATCTTGATTTTCACGAGGTATCTATCTATCTAGGGGGGGGGAGACCAAGCCCTAATCATTGGGAGCGAGGAAGGACGACGAGAACGACGAGTGCGGGACGAAGAAGAAGAAGCATAGATCACCGATTTTTGCGAGTAAACAACGGACGGAGAGAGAGAGAGAGAGAGAGATCAGGAACCTGCGCAAGGGAGCTCTTTCCTGAGTAAGGGCCGGGATACGCCATCGCTGGATCGAATCGGAGCAGCTCGTCCGTCTCCGCGCTTCTGCTGCTTCGCAGTCCGGCGCTGCGTGCTTTCTCGTTCGTATTTTTGGGCTTCTCAGAGAAGAAAACGAAGACCTAAAAGAAAATGTGAAGGAAACGCAGAGAAGGGCATTTCTCGGAATTAATTAAAACTACGGAAACGCCAGTTTTTGCTCCTGGAGATGAGGAGGGCAGTTCTGGGATTCAATTAAGCTACCGAAACGCCAGTTTTGCCTTTTGAAAGATGAGGAGGAGGGTACTTATATAGACTTGTGCTTTTTCTCATGTTTGTTGCTGTGAAAGGTGAGCTTCGGCGGAAGAGAGATGAGAAGACAGGGGCCTGACTGAACCAGAAAACAAGGCGTCGATCGATGTAAAGCGAGCAGAGGCTTTAGGGCGATGACTTCGACTGCGACTGCAACGCGATCCCTGCCGTAATTAGCCCTAAAGCCTCAATCGAGACTTGCTGGCTCAGATCTGAGCAAAGTTGCATCGATGGGGGGTTTGTGGAGTTGGGAGGAGATTCGAGCTCGCTCTCCCACGCGTCCAATTTGAGCAGGGCTTTCTGTGAGAGGTTGTCGCAACATACACGAGCGAGGCAAGACGGAGCCTGGCTGTGGCTTTGTAAAGTCGAGGTTTAGATCTGTGAGAGCTGGCTGTGAGAAAGACTGGAGCGAGGTCAGCAAACTGGGGCTGGAAGGCAGTTTTGAGGTGCAGCTCGGATGGGATGGCTGAGAGGTGTGATGTGAGATGGATTGGATCTGCCTCTCCCGATCTGGCAATGATCTGCCTTGTTTTAGGGAGCAATCTATTGCAAGGATCATTTTGACTAGTTTTACATTCGTATGTTGCCAAGAATGGGCGCTTCAGATGTGCTTGCAATTTCTCTACGTGCGAAAACTGTGATGATATAACTGATGTTTTCTTGTATATGCATTGTAAGAACATATGTATCGATCCCTTAATGCAATGGAGCTAGACGTTGTTCGGAAGATGTTCCAACGTAAAAAGTCTGATTGTCGTTTCTAAAGAGCGTGGGATCTAAGGTGAAACAGTCAATGTTTTGGATTGAGAGATGAAGCAACGAACCCGAAGAAGGTTAACTTACTCAAATAATCGAGTAAAGATAATTCAAAGGATTGTTCAAGTGGCGAATGGCCTGATCGACTTACATGTCAATGAAATATCGTTGAGCTAGATACAACCCTAATCGAGTCTTCTAGAGATGTCCAAATCCACACTTTGTCTCATTGCTGTCCATCTTATTTTCTCCCTCGTAGATTTCTGACAACAGTTTCACAAATCAACAAGTTTTGCTGACTCGCTTCGTTGCTACTTTCATAATATTCAAAGGATAATTGTACAGAATGCAATGTGGGTAACACTACTCCAAACACAATGAGAGAAGACCCATTGTGCAAATATTGGATTAGCACAAGGCCGAAACGTGACGAAGCCATGCTAAAACGCATGTAAATGGCATGAACAACAAGGCATCGAATTTGGATTTACTTGCGCTAGCTTCCAACAGGATTGTACAAAAGAAGCATGCATGCCCATGATCCCAATTGTGATTCCTCCTCTGCAGAGTTCTGAGTAGAATCTGCATGATCAAGCGATCACGAGTACTTGTCTTTTCCTTTCGGTTTTTAGAGATCAGATCGATCGATCATACGAAGAGTTGGAAGCCAGCGAAATCGGACATCATATGGATAGGAACTACGTGATCAAACATCATCCAATGAGATGGAAGTCTCTGATCGGGCACATTACGAATCGAACATCATATGAAGAGCTAGAAGTTTTCGATCGAGCATGCCGAGCCTGAGGTCTCTGATCAGACACCGTAGCAGAAGCAACACGAGTTCGATCGGATCGATCCATAGATCGAGGTCTTCTACTTCTTCGGTTCGATCGAACCATCGAGGAATTGATCTGCATATCAACTTCTTCACCATCATCATCATCATCATCTTCTTCTTCTTCTTCTTCTTCCATTTGTGAGAACAAGAGCCAGATTTTTTGTTCAACAATTGCTGAAGCCTTGAGTTGGTTTGCACAATCTTGAAAGAGCAGGAAAAGCAAAGGAAGGATGGCATGCAAGCAACACTATACAATCCACCATGGCTGCCATTGAAGAAGAAGTAGTAGAAGAAGAAGGAGAAGAAGAAGAAGAAGAAGAAGGAGAAGAAGAAGATGATGATGATGGCATTACGAGCAGCACACCGATCAATCCATTGCTGCAAATAGGTTTGGATCCATGTCTTCAGTGTTTTTCCGTGTATGAATTTGAATCTATATATGTGCGATTGATGGTCAGTGCATAATGGCTCCTTATCCGTCTTTGATCTATGGCAAGAACGCATTCATCATGCATTCTGTGCGGCAACTCCTGTTTCTCTGCGGAAGAAATCCATGGATTGTGTTGAGAAGCCAAGAAATGTCTTTTTTTTTGTTCTTTTGTTGTTGTTGTTGTTGATGTTGTTCATCCAAGCTCGTGATTGTGATGCGTAGGAGGACCATTCTTTTTCATCTCTGAGAGGAGATTAAGCAGAGAGTTCCATCGTACATTGATGCATCTGGTGAATCGCTTTGTACAGCTAGATGCCTGTGTACTGTGAGATCTTGTGGAAGAGGTTCTCTGAATCGTATGGCATGCATACTTCATCGATCTGTAGAATTCTGTTGATAAAAGGAAACCTGTTGGAAGAATCTTTTCATCCACGGTTCTGTGATGAGGCCTTGTCTTAAGCATCCGTCATTGCGTATTGCAGATAGAATCAAATCTGAAGAAAATGGCAGATATGCCAAAAGAAACGAAGAAGGCTAGGAAATCCAGAACGACATCGAGCATCTCTCAGGGTGAAGGCTCAAGAAAAGCTTCGGATCAGTCCCAAGCTGAAGTGATTGCATCTATCCTTTCAAAGCGTCAGACAAGAGAGGATCAAAGACAAGGAAAACTACAGGCACGTAGTAAACGTCCAAATATTGGGAAGGAGTCAAACACAGAATCAGTGAAAACCACCCATTTGAGCTCTGATATGCCAAAAGGGCGTGTAAGTAGACGGGTTAATCAATCTCGAACTGTGCAAGAGAGCTCGAAATTCGTACGGAAGAACCTCAATCAGGGAAGATATAGAAGGCAAAACTCGACATCAAAGAGCTCTGCTGACAAAGTGGCAAGGTTACTTAGATCTCATGGGCAATCGAAGGTTTCCAAATCTGAACCAAAGCAAGTAGACCCTGACAGACCTCCACGAAAGCGTCAGCGCAAACATACGAAGGGCAATGCACACAACTCTGCTCATGAAGATAATTTTTGTAGTAACATGGCGAAGATCAAAAGAAGGGTGAAATATCTTCTAACTCGTGTGAACTTAGAACAGAATTACATTGAGGCATATTCTGCAGAAGGGTGGAAAGGCCAAAGGTTGATTGATTTCAAACAAAGCAACTATTTTCCAGTGCTTATATACATTTTACTAATGCTCATGTCTTACGTGGTATTGGCAGCCGTGAAAAGATAAGGCCGGAGAGGGAGTTAGAAAAAGCCAAGGCTCAGATTTTACAATTTCAACTTGGAATACGTGATGCAATACGTCAACTTGATTCTTTGGGTTTAATGGAAGGATGTGTCTATCGTTCAGATGGCCGAATCCATCACAGAGATGTAAGTTTTGTTCATTCATGCTATTCACATCATGTGTCATTTGTGCACTTCCTGCCTGACACTGTGTGAGATAAACCCTACACAATACACACATAGGCTACAAAAATTGAATCAACTTTACAACATTTTCCCCTGATCATAAAATGCACCAGGGCCCACTGATGCCATTTGCGTGCTTTTTGTTTTGAATATCCGGAATGCTTTTCAGTGAAAACTTAACTGTGCACTTTGTGATGGCCGTCCATCATATCTATTTATGATACTTCAACAAAACACGATTACCTGTGCCGTGCTTCAGATATTTTGTTCGAAGTGTAATATCCAAGAATCTGGAGAGAATAAAGATATCATATTGTGCGATGGGTTTTGTGATCGGGCATTCCACCAAATGTGTTTGGTCCCTCCCTTGGAAACAGATGACAGTAAGCATTCATAGATTTTAATTTTAATTTTATTGAGTATTCTTATCTTTGTTGTCCCAAATATATATGCTTAACTCACAAGGTACATGTCCCCAGTTCCTCCAGAAAATGAAGGTTGGCTCTGCCCTATATGCGAATGCAAGATGGAATGCTTGGAGGTTGTTAATGCTTATTTGGGAACCTCATATTCAATGGATGATCACTGGCAGGTACAGATATTCAATATTCCAATTGAAATATGCTTTGATATTTTTCGTAAGGAATTTGATTCCATAATTTTTGCTCAGAACATTTTTGCTGAAGCAGCAGCTTTTGCAAGTGGTGATAGGAAACTGGACATTCAAGACGAACTTCTGCCTTCTGAAGATTCAGAAGATGATGATTATAATCCAGACGGAGCTAACTATGGCAGAGATAAGGATTCCAATGAATCTCATGGTTCAGGGAGTGAGGCAGCATCTGATGAAAGTGGTGGAGGCGAGGATTCTGATTCTGATTCTAATTCAAATGACGAGGAATACTCTAAGTGCTCACTTTTAGAGGAACTGGCGGGAATTATGGAGAGTGGATACAATGAGGCTAATGGACTGAACATGAAGAATCATGAAGAAGAATGTGCTTTGATAGATGAGGATGGTGTGGTTGTCAGTGAAAAGAGGCAAAGGAAAGAAGTGGATTATAAGAAGCTACATGATGTAAGTTGGTGCATACATGTGTCCTTTTTTTTATCACTAGTCATTTCTAAGAAAAGTTATGGTGGCAGAAATAAATACTGTTAATTGGATGCTCCCATAGTCATACCAATCCTAAACATCAAACATGTCTCCATAGCTCTGAAGGAGAATGATATGCATCTTGGATCAAGCTGAATGCTCACTTGAGATATTTCCTGTGATCTCATAAATTATCCAATGATGACATATTTAGTGCTCCTCATATTAGCGCTTCACATGGCAAACCTGGAAGAAGACAATCTTTATGCGCAATGTGGCAAAGGTCAATTTGAATTGCGTGTGACATGTGCTTCCATATGCTTGGCTTGAGTGATAAACCATCTAGGGACATATTTTACAGGAGAGATTTGTAATGTTCAAGTCTCTTGTCAGTTTGTAAGAAGTTGAGAAGCCTTGTGAGTGAGGTCTAATAAACGAGCTCAAATGAGGGAGGCTGTTTAGAAAGACAAAAGCTGAATAATGAAATGAGTTGGGAAGTGGCCCTATTATAGGGCCTAACATGGGGTAATTGGCTCGCTGTAAGTGGCACTTGTGATTATAGGACTCTCCAGAACAATAATAATCAATTGCGTTTCGTATCTATGTTATTCTTGGTGCTGGTTCTCCAACATTTTCCTTGACTGTTGGGAAGAACATTTTGGCAGAATTCACTTGGTTACATTGAGCCATTATCCTCACACTCGGATCCATGTATAGAATTTCATTCCCCTGGCAGAGTGTATTGATTAACTTTGTTGACATATTGGCTGATTCGGGTTGATTTTAATTTCAAGGAAATGTTTGGAAAGAGTTCAATGCTAGAGGAAGCTAGTGAGGATGAAGAATGGGGACCAAACAAACGCATGAGGAAAGCAAGAAATCCAGGGCAATCCTCATATAATGAGTTCAAAAGGAAGCAGATAGTGCAAGCAGAGTCTAACGGCCATGATATAAAACCTGGTCGTGTATGCTTGCCACCTGACATTGTTGAGGTATGTGATTTCGAGTTTCATCTGAATGCACTCTATTAGCTTCGGAATGCAATGTTCAGCGTTTCTTACTATTCAACTGATAAAAGACATGGTATTTCAATGGAACTCTGTAGAAGCATTAGTTTGAGGATTTTCATTTTGACAGCTGTTCTATGTGATGTCATGCTATGGCCTTCAAGCTATCAAAAAAGAAATGTAATTCATATTTAAAGTGAGTGTGCCAAAACAGGCTTAGAACATAGGAGCCTTCCTTCCCCACAAACACACAAATCTTAATGAATACATCAAAGGTGTATCAAGATGCAGGAGGAAAACAGTGGAATAGAACTAATATAGAAAATTTTCAGACCCTGGAAAAATGCTAGCCATCTATCCTTGAGCTGTCTGATCAAGATGGTGTGATGCTTGAAATCATATGTTCATCATAGTGTACTTTATCTTCAACTGAACAAATGAGCATGTTTTCAATGTGCATGGCTGCAGCAAATGTTTTAAACATGGTATCTGTTGTATATGGGATGTTTTGTATCTACTCTGTAGGAGTTGATCTATTTTAGAAATTTAATGGGTGCCTTGGTCTATGATAGATACTTTTCACCCACTTTTGGGTAGTGATGAACTACCTAGGAGTAAAAGAATAAACCCAGAATTCTCGAGTATACCAGAGATAGATACCCTATTATGGTCATTCACAAAATCGTTTATTGATAGTGTATACTAGCCAACTTGATGAAAGCCAAGTGATAGGGTGTAATAGCTGTGACTTGATAAAGGCATATGAAAAGTAGTTTTTCAGCCTAATCGCTGACATGTACACTTAGAAATAATCAATTCTGGCTATATTGAGATTAAAGACCACTGGAATAAACACCTTGATTGGCAAGAAATATGTTTTACTATGAATATTCTATGAATATCTGCATTTTAAAATGTTTATACCTATTATACTTATATGCATTGAAGAGAATGAACCCCATATAAAGGATATTTCCAGTCTATAAGGTCAATTTCCAATGATCTGGTAGCAAAGATTTTTTTTTTCTTATTATGCATGAATGAAAAAATTTGCAGTCCACACCAAAGGTCTGGCATGTGGTCATGCACTTATACGTCTACCTGATGGTGTTTGGATGATCCCACTACACGGGTTGTGTGTGTTTGGATTTCTGTTCAGTCCACATCTTGGAAGAGTGAAAATTTTTGCTGGCTTCTTTTAGGTTCTTGAAACTCCTGATTCATCGAAGAGATAAATAGGAAAACAGTTATTGATTGGATTTTCTCTGTTGAATTCATGTTGCTACTTGATATGGTGTTATAATTTGCAGTCATTGATTTGTTCTTTGTGGTTTCAGAAGCTTCGAGAAGCTTTCAAGGAGAACTCACTTCCTTCAAGAGCTTGCAAGGAGGGTTTGTCAAAGCAACTTGGCCTTTCGTTTCGAAAAGTGAGAATTTGACTAAATATTTGCACTCATCTATCATTAAATACTGTGTATACAAGAGGTATCAATTTTGTCATTACATATTTCAATTTATTTAGAGGCCCACCTTTAGTGTAAAATTATTATAACTAGGAAGAAACGTCCTGAGCATCGGCTAGTGTCTCTTCTGTGTGCGGCTTGTCCTTATGATAGCTTTGGCTGATGGAGAATTCTGATGTCTTCTATGTATCTTCCCTGGCCTATCCTTAATGTAAATATTGTGGATATTGTTCATACCTTGGTTGACTATAGGCATGAGGTTTTCAGTCTAACTTTATTAAAATATTATCACTTCATATCGGACATGTGTAAAAATGGGTTCTGGTGTCATGGATAATTTTCTCCTTCAGTATGCCGTTTTTCTCTGATTGACGTTCATGATTCCCAGAACTTTCATCCATTCTATGTACATGAGGTTTATTGTTCTGAGATTTAATACTCCCTGAATGTAACATTTTCTTTACGAATGCGTTTCAACTGCAGCTTTGGCTATTCTATGAAGTTACCCAAAGTTGATTAACCCATTACCACTTCAGTGCTCAAACAAAAATCTGATCCAGCACTGAAATGAATGAAAATTTAGTTCTATTTCTTAGAATGCATCTAGGTTGTAATGCTGTAGGATTACAGGCACAGAAATGTTATTTCGGCTTGAGAGAATAACTCAGAAAGACGTATGAAGGAATTTCCTGGCTTAGATACAGTAAAAGGAACAAACAGCTCCTCAGTTGTAAAATGCTACTACTTCAAAGCATTTTCAGTATCCTGGATGGAGGTAGCAACCTCGCCTCACTTTCTCACCGAGAACGTAAAGGTTCATAAATCTTAGAGTTTGCATAGTTCAGAGCCTTGCTTAGGCTGGGTGCTATTTTGGGGATTTATTTTTATCCTAATTATTGTAACCAAAATTCATTTTTATTTCAGGTACATGTTTGGTTTCGGAATGTCCGAGCAGTAGCTTTGAGGAAAGGTCTGGTAGAAGCATCCAGAGCTAGACGCAGAAGTTTGTCAAAACCCATTGGTACAAAGGAAGAAGAAATAAAGAAGTGTGATGCTGAAGCCAAAGCAAAAGAGCAATGGTGGCTGGCTACGATGGATATGCTAAATGAGGCGACTCTCAAGATTGAAAAGCTTAAGGTTCTCCTGCAGGACACGACAAGGTCCGATAATTGTGGAGCATTGATGTATGTTGCCGTAGCTGAGTTGAAAGAGAGAACTTCTGCAAGTGCATCTAATCTGTGACAAGCCAAAATCAGTCTATAAAGATGGGTTATATAGATATCCTTGTGAAGTAGTTCCAAGGAATGAATCCGAGGGATGGATCATCATTTGGTATGTATATGACACACTTCAAGAGGAGTTGTTTATCTGCTGATGGATTGGGTTCTAAAACACGGAGTTTATTGTTGTTGACAGATGTTTGTGGCTATAGCTTATTTCATTCGATGCGGAGTCATAACGTATTGGCTTGGAAGCAGGGGAGCCATTGCTGATCTAAAGTTGTTTTAGCTCACAACCATCTCGCTTCTTATGGTCTTCAAAACAAAGTGAGCTTTCTGTATACAAATCGAATCTCCATTTTGACAGAGAAGGAAGGAGGGGGGATTTAAGATACATGAATATGTATCTCCAATTTTACCCATCCACAGATCTGACATATCCATACAAAAATGTTAATTCATTGCCATTTAGCCAATCCCGACAGAAAATGCCACTTCATCATCTACCTTCTGTATAGAGTTTTTTTTTTCATTTTTTTTTGCTGTAAGAGTATGCATACATTGTTGAACTCACCACAATCGATGTGTTATGAAAAATTTGGCAAAGAGATGATGGTTGTACATGTTTGTTTTTTTGGAGGTCAACAGAATGGAGTTTGTGGCAAATCATTTGGAGGTGATTATAAGGTCCTGATTTCGAGATGTGACATCAATATGCATGAACACCATTTCTGTTCTTGCTCCATTTACTGAACTCTTTTACCCACTCTCATGGAATACATGATTGGATTTTGTCATTGTACCCAGTTCAAGTTTATCTTATACTCATGATTACCGCCTTGTGGATTGATCTCATACTTGATAAATGCAATTGGACGATCTGTTTCCTCAACAAAAATTGCAAATGAGTGATGCTAACATTACTGAATCCTGATAAAATACAGTTAGAGATGGATACTCCAGCTTGTGTTATCAAAGGTGGGCATAGTAGTACCTATTCGAACAAGCTCCTCGGTTTTCAACACATAATATGAAGGATGTTTCAGCAGCATAATATGCTTGAAAGAATGGGCTTCATCAGCTAATTCCTTGGCCGGATTATCCGAAGCTTTGCAATGGGGTTTATCAACACTCGATGGGCATGATGCTAGGTGATACAAGGTGCTGGTGAAGAGTCACAAAACGAAGAGAAATGGGATGGAGCTTAGCAGAGGTAACATCATTTATATATTCCCTTTAGATCTGTAAGCCTGCAATCTGGAAAACAGGAAAAATAAAAAATTCTTACTGGGGTGATCTTAATAAAGGGCTTTGGGTTCATGGTTTATGAGGATGAACTTGCCTCTTTAGACTCCAAGAGGATGATGTAGCATGGCAAGTCTGCTCAATCGTCACTATCTCTTGCTGCTCAGGTTGAAAATGTCACCTCAAAGCCTACGAAAAGACCAATTTAAAAAGACAAGCCTCAGAATGGCTTATCTTTAATTATAATGGAGCCACTAAATTAAGCTGGGAAAAACGCATGGATCGTGTGTTGCTCATGGTAGTATGAATAAGGCATAGGATCCTCCCTGGATATAAAAACACAGAGACCACAAACAGCATGGACACATTCTTAGAATGTTGAGAATGAATTATTTACATCCAGAGAATAATTTCATTCGCAAACATTGTGTCTGATCGTGCATGCTAATTAACTAATCCATACTGAAACATATGAATACTCTTTTCTTTAGATGTGAAGATTTGCTGCCTGTTGTGCCGATACAAATTTATTCTTCCTTCAGCTGTTGCACAGTTGCATTGCATATAGTCTTTCCCATTGGATTGCTTTAGAAGCAGCACATACCAGAAATAAAAGAGAGCATCCTGGGATGCATACAACGGATGCATTTGTCAGCACAACTCTTCACACTGTTTGATGACACAGATAACTGAAGGGTCACTATGCACTCTCTCTCTCTGTGTCTCTGGAACATATCTTTGTGAAGATGACATTACACAAACGTAAAAACATTCCTTCTTGTCTCTTCCGAAAGGAGGATTCTACCATTAGTTATGTAATAAAGTCCACCACTAGAGCCTACAAATATCCCCTGAACCAGGGCTGAGCATCATGATAAACCATGAAAATTCTTATTCCATGATTTGTAAATTTAGCATCACTGTACGTATAAATAATTTGTATCAGTCTCGGATCAAACAACTACAGTTAATATCACTGTGCAATTCTGTTGCAGATTTGTTTATTCTTCTATGAAACAAGATCATCTGCTTTTGCATTTGACCTCAGATTTGATCTTATGGAGCATGACAGCAGCTCTAGCTTCTGATGATTGCTACACACGCACACATCCCTTTATGCAATCGTGTTTTTTGCATATCTCCTGGTGGGTTGCTTGTGCAGTGCATTTGTGTGACGAACTTCCTGCTGATGTTAAGCTAAAGGTGAAAGACTGGTGACGATCACTGAAAAATCAGGTGCTAAACAGTGACCTGTCACCATCAACCTTCTTGATGCACATTGACGAATATGGATCAGAATCCAATACACACTGAAAGAAAAAAAAGGTGATAAGAAAAGTACAAAAGAAAAAGGGGCTAGTATCGATCATACATATACAAGTGAAGCATGAATTTCTCAAGATAGAAATCGGAAGCAATTTCAGGGGGGAAGATTTTTCCCATTGGCAAAGGCCCGAGTTTCTGAGGCCCTTTACCAAGATGAAGAATAGAAATTTATCATTTTTCTGAAACATGCATGATCATATGCTTGTTGATCTAGCTTCGAAGCAATTCAGGGGGCAAGATTTTTCCCATTGGCAACGGCCTGAGTTTCTGAGGCCCTTTGCCAATATTGACATATAGAAAATGATCTTTTTCGTTGAAACATGCACGATCATATGCTTGTTAATCTAGCCCCGAGATCAATTTTCATACCCATGGTTGTTAGTAGTACTCCCCTTCTGCTTCAGCCCTCTTTCTTTCTCTAGACCGTACTTAGAAATGCAGGTCAGCCTTAACTCCATTGGTACTCCTGCATTTCCACGAGCTTTGTGGTGATTGCTATATATGCCTACATGGAAATTTACATCTCAATTTGCCTACAGCCTAGGTGATGAGGATGTTAGGCAAATTTCTCGGAAGCTAATTTGATTGAGGATGGATTTGGTTGTTGTTTCATCAACTGCTAGCAGGCTAGCCAGGTTTTTTCTGCTTTTTCAAAGGAAATGCTTCCACTAGTAATAGTGCGTGGGCCGATTTCCCGTAATCAAACATCATGTGTACATGTGCGTACAGATATGTTCTAAAATCTGAGCAGAAAAATCATGTACGACATGAATCTTCATTCCCGAGCAAGTTCAGCACCTGCTTGCAAAAATTTGCAAGGGGAATGCCGATAAGAAAAGGCCCCCAAAAGCTAAGCATCGCCACAGAAAACGAAGATCCCCCCTCTCCCGAAAGAAAAAGAAAAGAAAAGAAAAGAAAAGAAAGATTTCCACAACTGAACTCACACCCCGGGAAAGGCAGAAGAAAGAAATTAGAGATCAACGCCCAAAGACATGGAAAACCCTAAATCCGTTAGAAAGAAAGTTGCAGATTTTGAGGCCCAGAATTTGTGACAAAAACCCCCAGAAATTTATGGAAAAGCTACAGATCGACGCCCAGTCCTCAAAACCCTAAATTCGTAGAGGGGGAAAAAAAAACAGGGAAGGAAAAAGAGTGACAGGTTGAGCGCCCGCAAAACCCTAGAAATTCATGAAAGCAATCTACAGATGAACGCCCAAAGACGTGAAACCCCGCCCTAATCTTTCCTTTCTCTCCATCCTGTATTCTTCCACAGCTCTCTCTCTCTCTCTCTCTCTCTCTCTCTCTCTCTCTCTCTCTCTCTCTCTCTCTCTCTCTCTCTCTCTCTCTCTCTTCAAAAGCGAAGCACAGACGGGAGAAACACACAGAGGAAGCTGCAGGGGACATCACCTTCGCCGAGACGATGGTGAAGGATCGATCTTCTTGGCGCTGATGCGCGGCTGCAGGGAAACGGAGGGAGCCGAGCTTCTGCCGAATTCCGTCGCCATTGTTTTCTTCGCTGAAGCTCGTGTTGGTCTCTATGGTCAAGTCAACGGTCAACGGTCAACGGTCATGCATCCAGAGTCAAGGGTCAAGGGTCAAGAGGGGTTTGATCAGGTCATGTTTGATGGATCTATCCGTCCGAATCTATCCGTCCATTCCCAGTCGGTAGATCCGGGCCGTCCGCTTTCGCCAGATCCACATCCGGATTCCGTTTTTTGTAAATCTAGAAGGAAGGAAGCTTCCTTTGCTGCTGAGGCTGATCTCGAAATATAGGTTTAGGGTTTAAAGGTAAGGGTTTTTGTGAGGTTAGGGTTCAAGGTTGGGAATCGGGGGCTTAGGGTTTAAGGTTTAGGGTTTCGGTGTTAGGGTTTAGGATTTAAGGTTTAGGGTTTCGGTGTTAGGGGTTAGGGTTTAGGGTTTAGGATTAAATTTTAGGGTTTCGGTGTTAGGGGTTAGGGTTTCGGTGTTAGGGGTTAGGGTTTAGGGTTTAGGATTTAAGGTTTAGGGTTTCAGTGATGAGGTTTAGGGTTTAAGGTTTATGGTTTTGGTGTTAGGGGTTAGGGTTTAGGTTTAGGGTTTCGGTTTTAGGGTTTAGGGTTTAAGTGTTGAGGTTTAGGGTTTCGGTGTTTGGGGTTAGGGGTTAGGGTTTAGGGTTTAAGGTTTAGGGTTTCAATGTTAGGGTTTAGGGTTTAGGGTTTAGTCTAATGGGCATAACATTTAAGAAACAAATTGTATCAAGGGTCTTATAGTGGGAAATTGGTTATCCTATATGGTTGTGACGAACCCCCTATTAGTCACTTAGGATAAGTGTGAATGCACCTAGTGGTCATGGTACCCTAAAAGTCTTGACCTTACTGAAGTACACTACTTCCTTTCGGACAACATCTCGAGACGTTGTGCAGTGTGAGGCTCTTTGTCATCGGGTAATAATTAATCCCTTAGCTTCCAGAGGATCTGGCATCTGGAATTCGGCATCTTTCTGAAGTAGGGCTCTCTTTCTGCACCCTTTGCAAAGTTGCCGATTTCGACAGTGCATCTGGCTGGTTTTTCTCCCCCCCCCCCCTCACATGTGCTTCTTAATCCTTGGGGTCTGGAAGTAGCATCCACAAACTGCAGACTGCAAAAACTTGCAGATACGAACCGAGTAGCAAAACCACCTCCTGCTTCTGTTAAAGAAGAAGGGGGGGGGGAAAAAAAAGAAAAAGCCTTTCAGTTTTTAGCGAAAGAAGAAGCTCGAAGAGCCTTAAAAAACAACAAAGTAGAGCAGAAGCCAGAATTTTCGCACCAAGGTCACAGCACGTTCAGAGCGTGACCATTTAAAAAGTCCAGAGGAGAGACATGTGGATACGCAGGTCAAAGCACGCTACGAGCATTACCAAGCCGACTTGAATCCAGAGTTCTTGAAAGGCGCAGGCCAATTTCGGAAATCGCTTCCATTTTTAGACCTCTCTATCGGCATATGAATGGCCAGAATATCCGGTAATCAGTATCGGGGCATGAAGCAGCAGGCGAGGGATCGGATTGGGCCCTAGCTCACGGCTCGCTCCGGAAGCTCTGGTGCCCGGAAGAAATAATTAGCAGTTGGATTCTTCCGGAGCACCTCGTTATATTGGCGGAGCAGCTGGATGCCCTTCACAATGAGCTCTATACAGATGTTTCCTCCGGAAACCAACTCAGAAAACCCAGCTCGAAACCCCGACAATCGCCGGGTCTTGTGATCCAAGGTTCTGCTTCGAGACCCTCCTCATTATCCTCAGCAAGCTCGAATCTTGTTATATATGCGAATCTTGTTATATACGCAGTACAACCTTCGTCCCAGTTCCGAATCATCCGCTGCTCTAGCACTCCATGTACTCGGGCGCTCGATGCATGCATGCACATGAAGATGCATGCAAGCACACATGCACATGCATGCACGCATGCATACATACAAATGTACAAACGCACACATGCATGCAAACATGTATGCAAACATGCATGCATGCATAGAGTACCTGCACTCTGTGGGCATGCATACACACATCCATGCATGCATGCACACATGCATACACACCAGGGCGCACATGCATGCATGCATACATTCTTACGCACGCACATGCATACGCACCTACATACATGCACGCACACACACATGCATACACACGCGCACACATACATACATGCAGATGCGCATGCGCATACACACGCGCACCTACATGCCTGCATGCATACATACATACGTCCATCCACACATACACACAGATACGCATGCGCATACATACACACCTACGCACATGCATGCATGCCTGCATGCGTACATACGTACATTCATAGCCATACGTATGATGCGGACGTACGTACACACGCACCACATACATACACGTACGCACATCACACATGCATGTGCCATGCGTGCCATGCATGCATGCACATACATAGACACCTGCCCATCTACATGCATACGTATGCACGCACACATGCACACATACATACATACATACATACATATGTACGCACACACACACACACATACATACATACATACAGATAGGCATGCATATGCATGCGCACACACATGCATGTGCCATGCGTGCCATGCATGCATGCACATACATAGACACCTGCCCACCTACATACGTACGTACGGACGTAAAGTACGTACACATACCTATGTACGTACATACGTATACATACATACATACATACACACACGCACACATACATACAGATACACATGCATACGCACGCACGCACACACACATGCATGTGCCATGCGTGCACGCACGCATACATCATTGCATGCATCCACATACATAGACACCTGCCCACCCTTTTTTTTTTTCCAAAATAATATCCTTCCATTAGTTATGTCAATTTACACATTACAGATTATCAGACAAACTGAAGTAAAATTTGGTCAGACTATTTCTCATCACTACTTGGACTTGTCTATGTGATTGGAGGTGAAAACAACCATGATAGAGGTGTGAAATTCCAAATTGGTGACTCACCTCGAAGCTGTAAAAAGGGCCCATTTTGCCAATGTGCTAAAAATGAGAGTCTTGCATTCCTATCATTTGGTTTATGGCTGATGAGGTCATCATATTGCCCTTCAAGGTATGTACTGCCATCACCCAGATATTACGAACTGTTTCAACTGGATGCACTGTATTATCATCAAACACCTTACTACACCTAGCTGTCCAAATATACCATATGGTAATTACACACATCAACTCCCACACACCATGCATGTTCTTAATCACATAAAGGACTTGCAATTGTTCCATTTGAATAGAACTTACCCGCTTTTGTTGTATCTTAAAAACTGTATCTCTTCGATCTGAGTCATATTGAAACGTCATCACATCTGAATTCGCCCAGACAACCATACCCCAAGAAATTAATCCCTCTGTACAACTGATCGCCAAAATCCTTAAGACTCTCTGTACAACTGAATCCTTACACCTGCCCACCTACATACATACGTAGGGATACGACTGTAGGCACGCACACACATACCTACATCTATGATCACATACATACATACATACACATACACACATACATACATACATACATACACACACACATACATACATACATACATACACACATATACGCATGCATACGCAGCGCATGTGCCATGCGTGCATTCATCATGACATACATGCCTGCGTTCATCATGACATGCATGCCTGCCTGCGTCCACCATGACATGCATGCCTGCCTGCATCCACCATGACATGCATGCCTGCCTGCATCCACCATGACATGCATGCATGCATCCACCATGACATGCATGCATGCATTCATCATGACATGCATGCATGCATTCATCTCACGCGCTCTCGCCTCCCATCTTTCCTGTGTGTTTTCCGCTGATCGATCCGATCCATGGAGCTTTCAGACATCGCCCTCCGCCGACAAGATTCTTCTGCTTCTTCTGCTTCTTCTGCTTCGTCTCTTCCGCGTCGCCGATCTGAATCCGCAGCTCGCAGCAGCCAAGAACGAGGGAATTCTCCGTGTGCAGCTTCTTGCCTCGCTCCTTGACTTTCTCCGCTGGATCAGGGCATATAAATTCGCACTCCATGGCCACAGCTTTGAGGACGCCTACCTTATCCTCTCCATTCCTCAACATCCTTTTCTTTTGCACTGTAAATCGATGCATCGCCATATCCGCTGAAGTTCTGGTAAGGTTTCGCAATATCTTGCGTATTATACTGCGTTGCCTTCTCTCTCTCTCTCTCTCTCTCTCTCTCTCTCAAGATTCAGTTTCTGATCTCTAGACTGATACAGGCAGCTGAGGAGCTCACCACATTCCATGCTTCCTTCCTTTCTTTTGTACTGTAAATCGATATATCGCCATATCCACTGAAGTTCTGGTAAGGTTTCACATCTTGTGTATTTTACTTCTTTGCCTTCTCTCTCTCTCTCTCTCTCAAGAAGTTTCTGAATCTCTAATCTGATGCAGGCACCTAAGGAGCTCACCAATTTCGATGCTTCCTTCCTCTCTTTTCTACTGTAAATTGATATATCGCCATATCCGCTGAAGTTCTGGTAAGGTTTCGCATCTTGCGTATTATACTGCTTTGCCTTCTCTCTCTCTCTCTCTCTCTCAAGAAGTTTCTGATTCATCTCTATTCTGATACAGGCAGCTGAAGAGCTCACCAAAATTCCATGCTTCCTTCCTCTCTTTTCTACTGTAAATCGATAAATCGCACATATCCGCTGAAGTTCTGGTAAGGTTCCACATCTTGCGTATTTTACTGCTTTGCCTTCTCTCTCTCTCTCTTTCTCTCTCTCTCAAGAAGTTTCAGAATCTCTAGTCTGATACAGGCACCTAAGCAGCTCACCAATTTCCATGCTTCCTTCTTTTCTTCCGTACTGTAAATCGATATATCGCCATATCCACTGAAGATCTGGTAAGGTTTCACATCTTGTGTATTTTACTTCTTTGCCTTCTCTCTCCCTCTCCTTTCCCCCTTCTTTGTTTGTACATCAGGTACAGATTTGATCTATTTTCATCTCTACAGGCAGCGAAAGAGCTGTTTGTGAGTGCTCTCATTCGTTCCCTTGTTGTTCCCATGGAGGTCGCGTTCTACAGACCAGCAGAGAGCTGGCAATGTCTCATCTTCTCACCTCCCCATTCTTCTGAACATGATCTACAGCAAAAGGAAATCCGTTACATTTTGATTTCTTTTTTCCAGCTCCCTCTCGTTCTCTCATTTTGTTCATGATTCTTTTCTCCGTAGCCGTCTGAGATGATTCTTTCCGCCGTAGCCATTTGACAACTACCAAAATTTCATTCACTCTTCTTCTTCTTCTTCTTCTTCTTTATATGTTTTTCCCTGCAATTGGCTATGAAGTGCCAAATTTTTATTGCATGAATTTCTCTTTTTTTTCTCTCTCTTCTCGCTCCCTTTCTTTCTGCCTGTGATTCTTTTTGTCCTAATCATCCGAGACAGAATTGCCAGAATGTCTCTCATTGTTCATGTAAAATCCCATTCATTATTTTATGGAATTTTTTCTTCCTCCAACGCCAGATAAGATGTGCTAAATTTTCATTCATTCTACTTCTCATCAATTCCTGATACAAGCTGCGAGAAATAATTCTTCCTTTCTTCGTTCTTCTTCATCACAATTTCATCACACCACAGCCAGTGAAAACATGAGGAAGCTCATTCATTCATGTTTTCTTTCATCCTCTTTTCTTTCACGTTCTCTTCTCCTTCTTCTCCATTTCTTCTTCTTCTTCTTCTGACGGAATTGTGTCTCCGCAGCCAGCCAAGAACTGTCGTACACACCAATTCTGTTTGAAACTGCTGCTTTCCTGCACTATAAGAGCCTCAAGAGCTAATAATCGTTCTCATTCTTTCAGCTTCTTCTTTTTGCCTTCAAATATGCTGTGTTCTATAATAATATTGGAAATTTCTGGGAGACTTCCACAAAAAGCAATTTATGGTGATTTGAAAACGGTTAGAGCTTGTTAGATCCTTTGTTGCTGAAATCCCTGAGATGGTTTTCCTGCAGTTTTCTATGGATTTTCTATGGATAATATTGATCAATCATTTATTCAAGTGTGGAAACTCCTGTGAAGTTTTCCTTTTCTGTCTCCTGTCAGAATTATTTCTCAAGTGATTCATTACAAATGGGGGCATGGATACATAACATACTATAAACTTTCATCCCATATACAAGCAACAATCTACTGAGCATTCATATCTATGCATAAAGTTTAATTTTGTTTGCGCCTGTCTATGGTTAGGCCTTCTTAGATGGTAGACATGGATTTCAGAGCTTCAGTACCAGGTTTCTCAATTTATATAATTTTAACTTTCTCTTTGAATATTTCTAATCCTTCGTCAGTTTTCATTCAGAGTCCAGACCCTATCAATAGATCATTATTCTGTTTTTGACACGTTACAACACTAATAATGCACAAATGTTTTAGTAGTTCTATGCTTTAGGTACAAATGCTGTTATTATCTTGTTTTGATTCTTGTTTGGTGACATTTAGTTTTATGCTCTTTCTACAGATAGGGAAGCCCCACGAATTTCGTGTTTTTCACATGAATGGGAAGGGTGTTTTAAGGCGATTTCCTTGCAACAGATATATGAGCATATAGATTACCATCTTGATCAAATTTCTGGTTCAACCAACAACTTCTATTCCTATGGAAAGAAGGGGCCCCATTGCCAATAGCAGTGAAGGATTGCATGGCGCAGAATTCTTTGCTGTTTTGCATGATATTTTTCAGCAAACTCAGCGAGAGATAGACGATGCTCGAAATCGAAACATTACACCTCATCTCAGACCTCCTTTGCTTGTTGATAGTGAACAACCACTCATTTCGCCAGTAAATAATCATGACAGTAGCTATCGGTACGAACCCCTTTGGAATCCTGCACTTTCATATATATCTGATATGCTTGCTGACAATGATGATGAGCAAAGTTCAAGTAACCCACTGCTTAGTCATGAGGAGTTCAGAGCTTACCAAGCCAAACTTGCGGCAATATTGAAAGAAGATTCTCCATCTCTAGCTCTCAGCGTAGAAGGTTGTAGTCCTGGTTCTTCAGTAGAGTCTATTAGTCCTACACTTTCTGCCGAAGACTTTGGCCTAGGTGCTTCAGTTCATTGGCCATATGACGGATCTCCTGAAAATTCATTGTTTTCATCTAATGGCGACTGTGAGGCTTGGATGAACGAAATTCTCTTAACTAGTTTGAGAGGAACAGTTGATAATAAGGCTTCTCCATCATCTTCTTCGTTCAACGGGGACCTTCTAAACTCGAAATTTCCAGAGAGTGAACAAATAGTGCCATTTATGAATTTTCCCAAGGATGGGATCTATGTTGATACCCAAGGGGTTTCACCTGGGCAAACGAAGGATACCCCATTACCAATGAGTGGGCAAGTGCTCACAGCAGATAAGGCTGGAAGCCAAGATGACAGTGGATTGAGATCAGATGGTCATAAGCTGCCGACACCCGAGAAGGTAGGGAAGGTCTTAAAGCCAAGAAAAGAAAGGTCGTTGTGCTTGAAGAAATCTGGGAACAAATCGAAGCCTGCTCGGGATGGAGATCATGAGCTGGTAAATATGAATGACCTGCTGCTCCAGTGTGCACAAGCAATAGGGGCAAACAATACTAAGAGGGCGATTGAGGTACTCAACAAAGTGAAACAACATGCATCACCTTATGGGAATAGCGCAGAGAGATTGGCCTATTACTTTGCCGAAGCGATGGATGCTCGGTTCTCTGGCACTGGGTGGTCTTTGTACTTGGGTATAATGCGACGGCGCCCATCAGCTGCTGAGGTTTTACGAGCTACTTACCTATATATGGAGTCTTGCCCATTTGTGAAAGCTTATCACTATTTCATCAATCAGACCATACTCAATGTTGCGAAGGGTGCATCGAAAGTGCATATTTTGGAGCTACAGATGGATGGAGTTCAGTATCCTTCGCTCCTTCAAGCATTGGCCAGGAGGCCAGGGGGCCCTCCCAAGGTGCATTTGGTAGGTCTGGGATTCCCTCACTATTCGATGTTTCCATCTCGACTCGATGTGGTTGAGGATCAGATCCACAAGACAGGCCGGAAGCTATCAGCTTACGCAGAAGCATATGGTGTGCCTTTTGAATACACAGGCTGGGCAGGGGGTAAAGAGAATCTAGAAATGCAAAACTTTGTGAGCCCTTACCGGAACCCAGGTGAAGTGTTGGTGGTCCTCTCCACCTCGCTGCTTCGATATGTCATGGATGAAACAGTTGACTCTCCCATGCTTAGGTCAAAGCTCTTGAAGCAAGGGAGGGATGTGAATCCGGATGTGTATGTCCAAGGAATTGTAACAGGTTCATATAGCACACCATTCTTCGTTAGGAGGTTTAGAGAAGCATTGTTTCACTTTGAGAGCGTGTTTGATATGCTGGACACATTTATCGACCGAGAAAAGACTGACCGGTTAGTGTTTGAGAGTGAGATCCTGGGGAAAGCAATATTGAACATAGTTGCCTGTGAAGGTTCACAGGTGGTTGAAAGGATCGATAAATACAAACATTGGCAAGCAGTTACAGAAGAAGTAGGGTTCCAACAACTGCCATTGAACACGGAAATCATGAAAAATACAGAAATGATGCTCAAGTCGTGGCATAAAGAATATACTGTATCAAAAGATAGTCAGTATTTGTTGATGGGTTGGAAGGGTAGGATGTTACATGCAATGTCTACCTGGAAAGCAACACCCGAAGAGAAATGAGTGACTGCTTAATATTTGAGCTCGAGCTAAACTTTTTGATTTGATATAGTTTGGTGCCAATGATAAGCTATTACAGGCAAAATAGGATTCCAACAATTCTCATTGAATGGAGGAAAACATTGGAGACCATGCTTTGAGTCGTGGCATCAGGAAATATACTGTACCTTGGAGTAGCCAGTGTTCGTTAATGGGAAGGATGGCATGCCATGTTTACTTGGAAAGTAATACCTGAAGAGAAAAGCATGATTGTATAGTGTTTTGCACTGATATTTAGAATAGTTTGATATCAAGGGTCAAATATGGCTGATAAAACGCAAGCATGGGTGAAGTGGCTCCTGAAGGATTAGGATTCTAAGAATTTCCGTTGTATGTTTATGTTATTATTATTGGTGCTTCCGAGTTATTAGCTCAGAATGGTCAGAATTTGTTAATTCACTGGAAGGAATCTAAGGGTTGCCATGGTCTACATGAACCAACTCTTCATTTTCATTTGGTTGTACATATAAATAACTCCTAAATAATTCATATGGATAAGATTACTTAGAAAAATGTAACTTTATGTATGTAATTAACTTCCATAATCAAAGATGCTGATGCTTAGTACTAGCATCGTAGCTGTATCTGTATCAAATCTCCAAATTTTGAAATCAGATGTTTTTGGCTCTTACAAACATTTTTTCCTACAGGAAGAGATTATGGAAAATGGGATGATGTTATTGTTTTTCCACGTTAACTATGCCTTAAATAAATTTCTTTTTAGGTCTGCTAGAGGAAGTTTTTGTATAATCAGGCTTGGCTTAGTCCAATGGGCAAAAAAACCTTTGAAATCATCTATTAAGGTTTTGCAGTGAGCATCGGTTTTGCAGGTAATATTCCATCTTTTCAGTTGGCTTTTGTGTGCCCACAAGGTGCTGGTTTCCTAAAGTCTACTGCTATGTAATCTATGCTGGATCTGTCTTGTTGCATCCGAGAGCTATCAGTAGTGTATAGCTTCCAAAATGCTGCACAACGCTGCTGATTTACGACAACTAACATGTGCAAGGCTTCTCTTTGGTAAGGTAAAACATACATAGGAACCCCCCAACATGCGTTTCCTTTCAGAGTGTATGGTGATGCAAATTTGTCATGTTTAAAGACAACAGTTTTTGCATTATCATAACTCATGAGCAATATTACAATTCATTTGTATTTTAGCACACGTACCTATTGGTCCTCCTCAAAGTATACATATTTAATGCATTCATACATACATACAAGCACATGCATAAATTTATATATGTATATATAGCAAATGAAAGAAAGACCATTTGTATTCTGAGCTGTGAGGAAGAACAGAAATCAAATATGGCACCTATTGACCATTTTTTGGGGAACTAAAAGTGCCCTGGTTAAAATCCAAAGTGTATAGAAACATACTTTTGGTCAAGAGTCAAGACTAAATATTGTCTGTTCATATCATTCCAGGATTCGACTGATTGAAAGGTTTGAAAGGGACCATGGATTGATTTGAAATTGTGCGAGTGTACGGAAAGGTATGAAGCATGATTTGGATGACTTTTGAGGCATCGATTTGTGTCAATGGATTCATTCTCTGTCCTATTATATTTCTACAAATTGAAATTCTCCTTCACTAATCAAGAAAAGCCTCTTCCTTGCGAAGCATATAATAAGTAAGGGAGAGCCACAAGCTATTACATCACGTTCCGATTTGAAGAGGGACACAGTAAGTTTTCATCATCATATGCTCCTCTAACAAATTGCGATTATTGTATGTTTTAGGTATATACAGTTAAAATTTGGTCATCTGTCTCTTGGAACAGCTTATAGCACTGCACCTAATGGCTTGAGTTTCCTTGCTTTCACCTTCCGATTGAGAGAGGGACATAATAAGTTCTCGTTATCGTATGCTTCTATGACGAGTTTTGATTAGTGTATGTTTCAGTTATATACAGTCGAATTCGATTCATGTATGTCTCTTATAGCACTATCACCAAATGGTTTGCTTTTACCGTCCGATCGGGATGGGAGACAAAATAAGTTCTCATTACTGTATGCTTCTATAACAGAGATTTGATTATTGTATGTATGCTTTAGTTGTTGCATACAATTCAATTCGATTCATGTAATGTCTTGGAACAGCTTAGAGCACTGCATCTAATGGTTTGGGTTTTTCGCATCCGGCTTTTGGTGTACCTATCAAGATTCCAGCTTTTTCAGGTGCATTTCAATCACATGTGGAAACTCCAAAAGTTGATGAGCCTGAAATGTGGCTTGAAATGTTTTGCAGGTGCGGGCCAGCCGGTGTCGTTGGTTGTCTTCTGGATAACATGCTAACACTGATGCCATCTGGAAGCAGCCAATGATTTAGCTTTTACTTCATCAATATGATTAAAGCTTGGAATGAAGTTGAAGCTGAATCTTGATCCAGAATTATAATGCATTTGTGAGGGGGAATCTTCGGAGCTTCAAGTGAGTTATTGAACGATTCCTGTGATGAGAGATCATTTCCTCGTTGTGGTTAGGAATGTTTTGCAGGTGCGAGCCAGCCAGTGCCGTTGGTCGTCTTTTGGATAACATGCTGATAGTAATGCCATCTGGAAGCAGCCAATGATTTAGCTTTTACTTCATCAATATGGTTAAAGCTTGGAATGAAGTTGAAGTTGAATCTTCATCTAGAGTTAGTAATGCATTTGTGAGGGGAATCTTCGGAGCTCCGAGTGAGTTACTGAATTTCCTCCATGTGTATGATCATCTATATGTTTCAGCTTTCTAATGGCATGTTCCAACATGCAGATTGTCTCTCTCGTATGTAAATCATCAAAAGAGAGACTCGATTAGCTTCAACAATAACTAGACCTACTCAGTCAAGCGCCGTAGGGAATATAGAACATATCAATACCTCATCAGCCCAAGGTACTAGACTTATATCGATGATGACGTGATAACAAGTTTTGATCTTTCATCAGCCAATCTGTATCATTTTAACCGTTCCTAATCTTTCATCGACCAATCCATCTCTCTCTCTCTCACTCTCTCTCTCTCATTTGCATAAGGGTATGTTTTTATTAAAACAACATCACAATACAAAAAAACCATTGCTATCGAAACTACTTTAAAAGTAACAATGTACTTCAATACAAATGACATAAATTTAACTCATTTCGAGACAAAGTTCCCATATAATATAATTGTGAAAACTATTAAATAAATTTTCTTTTTATCTTACATATATGTTAAGATACTTTAAAAAGCTCATTAAATAAGAAATCATTCCTCAAGGTCCAATTATACTACATACCTAAGTATCTCAAATAGTCAAACACAACATCAACTTTCTCTCTCTTTCTCTCTCTCACACACACACAGACAAAGTTATCGAATTGAGCAACTGCACGAGATGGGTGAGTTGGTATTGATAGATTATCTCTTGAAACTCTAAAAAGCCCATCAAATAAGAAACCATTCCTGAAGCTCCAACTATAGGGTTTATATTAAGTACCTCAAATAATTAAACACAGCCTCCATTCTCCTTTTTTTTTGTAAATATATGCTTATATTAAAACAATATGACAATACAAAAAAAACCTTGCTATTGAAACTACTTCAAAAGTAACGGTATGACAAGGACAACCTTCTAAGGCGATGCAATACAAAATTATATAAATCTAATTCATCTAGAGACAAAGTTCCCAATATAACTGCGAAAACTGTTAAATCAACTTTCCTCTTATCCTACATATATGTTGAGATACACTAGAAATCCAATCAAATAAGAAACCATTCCGTGCAAGTTCCAAATATACCACATACCCAAGTACCTCAAATAATCAAACACAACCTTCTATGTTGGGGTTGGCAAAACTCTATCGTCTTCAATGAGAACCCATTGAAAAGGTGACAAAACGTTTACAGTTAATGACCACCACAATTGTGATATAATGCTCTATATATCTTAGCAACATGACAAGATATAAACATGTGTTTAGAATCTTAATTAGTTTTAATCAAATAAGAAACCATTCCGCACAAGTTCTAAATATACCACATACCCAAGTACCTTAGATAATAAAACGCAACCTTGTACGCTGGGGTTGGTCAAACTCTATCATTTTCAATAAGAACCCACTGAAAATGTGACAAAACATTTTCTAGTGAATGACCACTATAATTGTGATAAAACTCTCTTTATATATCTTTAGTAACATGGCAAGATATAAACATGTATTTAGAATCTTAATCAATCGTAATCAAATAAGAAACCATTCCGCACAAGTTCTAAATATATAACATACCCAAGTACCTCAGATAATCAAGCACAACCTTTTATGCTAGGGTTGGTCAAACTATATCATCTTCGATGAGAACCCATTGAAAAGGTGACAAAACATTTTCCAATGAATGACCACCACAATTGGGATAGAACTCTTTATATATATTTTTGGCAACATGACAAGATATAAACCTGTGTTTAAAATCTTAATTGATTTTGATCAAATAAGAAACAATTCCACACAAGTTCTGAATATACCACATACCCAAGTATCTCAAATAATCAAACACAACCTTATACGCTGGGGTTGGTCAAACTCTATCATCTTCGATGAGAACCCATTGAAAAAGTAACAAAATATTTTCCATTTAACGACCGCCACAATTGTAATATAACTCTTTAGATACATATTTAGTAACCTGACAATATATAATCCCGTGTTTGGAATCTTAATCAAACAAGAAACCATTCCGTACAAATTCCAAATACATCACATACCTTAATACCTCAAATAATCAAAAGCAACATTGTTGTATGTTGGGGTTGGTAAAACTCTAAACCCATTGAAAAGGTGACAAAACAAACCCGGTTAACGACCGCCACAATTGTAATACAACTCTCTCTATATATATACCTTTAGTAACATGACAAGATATAGACCTGTGTTTAGAATCTGGATGAATCGTCGACATACAAAAAGCTCATGTAACACTAGAAATGTATCTTCGTTTTAAATCCAATGCCAAAGGCAACCCACCAACCATAAGACAACTCTCTCTCTCTCTCCCTCTCTTAGCTAATCTCTCGGATAAAATAGAAGACGTGAAGAAAGAAGAAAGAAGAAGAAAACAGATCATTTCTTCCGGGCACGAGAAGAGCTTTTCATGCCGTGCCAAGCTCAATCCAGCTCATCGTGCGCTCGTCAATCCATCTTCGTACGCCATATATTCTGCGCATACGCAGACAGGCCCACGACACAGGTAGCGAGATAACGATCCAGCAGCGGCAGCAGCATAAGAAGAAGTAGAAGTAGAAGAAGAAGAAGAAGAAGAAGAAAAAGAGGGAGAAGAGGAGAAGGAAGGCTTTCCTCCTCCGCCAAAGGTAAATCCATTCTGTGCCTCGTTCTCTCGTCCCTTTCAGTCCAATGCTTGTCAGTTGGTTTTGTTGACATGCCAAATACCGGCATGTTAACCCGATCCGTTTCTTTGTATGCCGCCTTGTTGTTGTAATTGTTGTTGTTGTTGCTGTTGCTCGGATGTGATTTTGTTTTGGAGATTTTTATTGTTTCTTTTTACGCCGCCTGTTATTGTTATCGTTCCTGTTGCTGTTGCTGTTACTCGGATGTGATTTTGTTTTGGAGGTTTTCATTGTGGTGCCGCATGTATTGCTTGATGGTTCTCCCTTGGAGTCTATGTATCAACAATCACTGGAAGCTTGCATCTCCCTCCCAAGCTTTGCTGGGAATGAAAGCTTGGCTATGTATCTAAGCATGTTTTATGTTGATGCATATGGATTGCATGTTTGTGAATATGTGCATATACACGCTTCTACATAAGCACATTTATATGTATATATGCATACGTACACATGTATGTGTGTATACGTTAACATGGAAATGTACATGCATTTATGTGCGCACATACAGATGCATTGATATGTATGAAATACTTGAGAACATCAACATCATTTCCTTGGGCATTTTTGGGCTTGCACATGTATATTTATGTGTACTTTCATACAGTTCAAGCTTGAAAGCCGTGCGTTACTATGCAATGTAATGAATCTGACTGATTGATGGGATGTAGAGAAGCTTAGCCCAATATAGTGAGACTGGATTCATACCTGGAAAAATTAAGAATCCCCAAATTACGAACATGGATGATTGATGAAACAAATAAATGTGGTTTTGTCAATGTGATCTATGCAAATCAGGGGGTAGAAAAAGAAAACTTTGATGATATAAATGCTATTTTGATGTCTTTATGCATGATTATTCAAAATAGGCTTGCGAAGGAAGAATTTGTTGAGGAATCACGCAGAAAGCATGGCTTTGTGTCGAGGGGCAATTGCATGGTTCATGTTGACAATAATGGTATCAAATATCTTTTCTTTACATACAACTTGTGCCCGGAGAAAGGGAAGAGGGTTTACCAGCCGGTTCACGCGTTTTCAAGAGTCTTCCGTTGACATGCCCTTAGATGCAGATGTCTTTCAAGCGCCCCCTGGCTTCAATGCCCCACAACAGGTTTTTTCTGTCATGACACACACACACATATATATACTTGACTGTTGAAAGAAGATGTCACACCTGTCTGTTAAAATAAAACACAAAACAAACTGTGCCCAAATTGCAAAGCCCTTCTCCCAACCTTTAAGAGGAATGGCTGATGAAAAAAGAGGATATTAGCTGAGAATAAAAAACTGAACTTGTTTCAGTAGGCGAAGGAGATCAAGCAGGTGAGAGAGGAAAATAGTTATTGTCGGTGATTGTTGAACTTTATTTGTACTTTCACCACTGATACCTAGATTGGTGGCCCGTTTTATGGAACAATAGAGCAAATCCTTCATTGACAATATGCTGTATGGAATGTCAGACATGATTCACGAGCCTCGCAAAACAAATGTACGAACTTTCAGAATTTCAAATTAGATTTGTTGTCAATGTCTGACAAAAAATGATAAAAATCATCATGTATTAGTTGTTTTTTAAGGTTTTACAACGGCAGTGAGTGTTTGGAAATCATAAGGCAGGATGTGAAGGAAGAAAGTGTTGATTATGCAATTCTCAAATGTTCGTAATTACACTTAGAAATAGAAGTAGGTTTAGAAAGTTTAAGCGTTCACAAGGACGCCTAAGGTTGAAAATTTGATACAAGAAACCCAAAATTATCCAAGGGCCAATACACAAACTCAAGAGATAGGGAGCAGTGCTATTCAAATCAGTTTGATTGAACCTTTGGCTTGGGCATCATTTGATTGGCAGAGAAGGCCAGCATGTTTCTTTACAATTGAACTCTACTTCTTTATCATGTTCTGATTATTCTGAATGCTTTTCCACCATTCAAGGCCATGGCTAGAATTCCTAGATGTTTCAAATTCCATGTGCTACCAAATTTATTCCGTTCATTATGCAGATTGTGTATAAAACCCTACATAACTGACATGCATCCAGGTTTTCAAGAGCCTTTGGAAACATCAGGCATACCATAGGATTTTCTGATATAAATGTTTTTCCTTAACAGACATATGCAGGCAGCTCTGACATGTTGGGAAACCATATGATGAAAGCTTAATGATAAAATAGCATTATAAGCATCTTGTTTACAAGCACGTAATACATTAAGAAAAATCAAAGGATTATGAAGGAGGTACTGCAACGAAGCTTGAAACTTTCAGCTATATGCGAGATAAGCTGAAGGGGTTTAACTTCCATTCAGCAGTTTGATGAGCATACAAAGGATGACCTATGCGAAACTCTGAAGAGTATTTAGGAAAGCCACCTTTATAAGGGTAATGTGCTGCAATTGTAGAACATATGGGTAATGCTCCGTCGATTTTCATCTTCTTGGATCCAATTCCAAAGTTTGTTACGTGTACATGCTTAGCAAGCACATTGGATAATCATGGATCTTGACATATTGGATTAGCAAAGTCCTTTGTTTGGGTAAACCTTGTTGCATTTTGGATCCTTCAAGACGGTATCATCTGAGCAGATTGAACTTTTTCATTGCAGAGAAACTAGGGCCGAAAAATTGCACACGAGATTTAAATGCATCAATTACTTCTGTTTCATGGCAAGGAAGTGCTAGGGGAACATGTTTTAGTATAGGGTAGCTTGTATATGTTGTGCATGCATACTTACATGAAGTATGAATGTATCGCCCTCAATCCCCTCATATTGAAGTTCATAGATTAAAAAGCCTCTTCTGCGGTCAGCCACAACTGGTGCACTGATCCAAATAATAATGATCCAACACTATTGAGATCGTCTGTACTTCAGTAATGTGTGTGTCTATATTTGATTGAGGAGTTTTGTTTGGAAAGGTACACATCACACAAGGTGATTATTATGGGAAGTCCGTCATAATCTCTTGGGTGACTCCAGATCACCCTGGTTCTTCAATTCTTTACTATGGCACCAGTGCAGGCAACTACTCTTTTGCAGCCACGGCAGAGCCGGCCATAACATATTCTTCATATAATTATACCTCTGGATTTATACATCATTGCACACTTCAAGATCTGGAGGTATTCAAAATTCATGGATTCTTTTATTTGCTAACCAATTGGTTCCAAATTTATCTCTAACATCCTTCTGTGTGTGTGGTCTGGTGATGGATCATTCACAGTACAGTACAACCTATTTTTACAAGATTGGAGATGCCAATGTGTCTCGTGAATTTTCTTTCACTACACCTCCAGAGTCAGGGCCAGATGTCCCATACAAATTCGGACTCATTGGTTATCATCATACATTTCTTTCCATGTTTTGCATTTTTTATGTTATTGTATAAATTTAAATACTATGTAAATACAACCTTGCCAATTGAACTTGATCTTGTCTTACAATTTAAGTGTGGTTTCAGGAGATCTTGGACAGACAGCAGACTCAAATAGTACTTTAAATCATTATTTACAAAGCCAAGGCCAAACAGTTCTATTTGTTGGAGATTGCTCATATGCAGATCGGTACCCATTTTATGATAATAATAGGTGGGACACTTGGGGCCGATTTGTGGAACAGAGTACTGCATATCAGCCATGGATATGGGCTGCTGGAAACCATGATATTGAATGGGGCCCAACTTTTGTAAGTTATCATTCTGTTCCCTTTCCCCCCCTCCACTATTCATAAAGTTTGTGGTTAAAATTATGGTCCTGTGTTATTCAACCATCACTTCTCCCTCAAATCTTTATTTTTCCTCTGTTGCATGCTTCATGAACTTTTCCGAATTACAGTGTTTGGTATCTTTCCTATTCTTCGATTTTCTGTCCATAAGCAGTCATAAGTTTCACCTTCTTGATGTGATAGTAAGCTTACATGGCAAGAATGTTTTTTTGTTTTGGGTTTATGGTTTGTGATCCATTCCCTCTTTTAAAGTATAAATATAAATCGTTGTATTCTAGGGAGAACGCAGTGAGTTCAAGGCCTTCACAAATCGCTTGAAAACTCCTTATGAAGCATCAGACAGCACTTCTCCACTTTGGTACGCAGTTCAGCGTGGCCCAGCATATATCATTGTTTTGTCGTCTTACTCTGCTTTTGGTGAGGAAATTTTTCATCATGTTGATGCTACTTCTATTTTCAAGATTTTCATGGATTTTATGTATATATGTTATGACTACCTTTGTTCAACAGTTAAATATAGTCCTCAGTACCAATGGCTTAAAGAGGAGCTGGCAAAGGTAGATAGAACAAAGACACCATGGCTCATTGTTATTATGCATGTACCATTTTACAACAGCAATTCAATTCACTATATGGAAGGGGAGGCGATGCGCAATGTCTTCGAGGCATGGTTTGTGCAATATAAAGTGGATATTGTGTTTTCAGGGCATGTGCATTCCTTTGAAAGAACGGTATGTTATCTTAGAAAAGCTTTTCAAACTCTATTTGGAACATTTTAAGTTTTTAAACCACTTCAGTGGTATGGCTGATGAATATCATCTAAAGTTCTACTAATCTAATATTTGTGCAACCCTGCAGTTTGGTGTCTCGAACATTGAATTTGATTTGAGGAATGGTTTTTGTTTACCGATTTTAAATGATGATGCTCCAGTCTATGTCGTCATAGGTGATGGAGGAAACGTGGAAGGACTTGCTTTGCCGTAAGATCCATCTACTGTGTTGTCGTTTTCTAATGGCCCTTTTTATGGATGCATAAAAAATGTGGTGTTTAGGGTCCATTTACGTTGTCTCTGGACTTGCATAGTGTTTTTTTAGATATTTTGCATAAATTTGATAGCTTTTAGAATTTGTAACCATGTTCATGTTTTTTGTGAATGTTTGGGAACTTGCTCTTGTTTCATTTTATCATTCTTTTGTGATCGTATGTGTCCACGGCTTTGTATTTACCATATTATTTGATGAGTGTGTAAGGCGATAACTTGTAATATTCATCTGTTTTTGTTAATGCACGTATGCTGAATCACTGTTTTCAGTGCTCTATCTTTTTTTGTGGGATGGCACTTGATGTTCATGTCTTTTTTGCTTTGAATTCATATTTTGATGATAATCTTCTTATCTTTCGATGCCATTATTTTTGTACCTTCTGCCTTGTCAAATTTTCACGGATTGTGTATATTTTCTGGTTCTTTTCCCAGATTCATTGATCCACAACCTGAGTACTCGGCATTTCGAGAGGCCAGTTTTGGCTATGGCATCCTCGATATCGCGAACCGGACACATGCATTGTTCTATTGGCATCGCAACCAGGATGGGGAGTCAGTTATAGCCGATTCTTATTGGCTCAATAACCAATATTGGAAAACAAGTGTAAGGGCTGAGTTGAAATGATGGGTAAAACTATGATCTATGGTTGAAAGATTTGAGCCCTAGTGCTCGTCTCTTGAGTGGTATTGAACTTTGACATGTTGCTTCTGTTGATACATTTAAAGGTGAATGAAGGACATTGTGCTGTGAGGAATGAAGAATTTGCCTGATCTGCTGCACCCTGCTGGAGGGGAAATTGTCTTCTATGTAATATGTATATATATTTAACATTCTTACAAGGGAAAGTGCCGCCGTGATAACATGGTAAGCCTTGTGTGCAGTAACTGGCATTTCAAATAAACTCTGGGATTCTGTATCGATGGAGCTGATGATGTATATACATTACAAACTTGTGTCATATCTGGAGCAGCGCTATGCTATGTTTTATTCCAGCAGTATCTCCGCCATTGGATTGCTGCAAGATGATTTATGGAAACAGTCTTGTAATGCTCAAATACTCTACTTTTTTTTTGTTTTGCTGCACATTGTGAGAAATGAGCTGAAGGTTTTCCAAAGTTTCCATGGACTTGTTTACTGTGTCATCTTGTCACATGTGAAGATAATATATTCCTGAGACAAAATCGGGACTTCCATAATTGGAAGAAACAGTTTTTTTTTCTCCCAGTATATGATGCACTTGAAATTAAAATTCTGTTTGTCTAGATATTTCTTCCATGGAAGGGCACACAACCTTGTGAGAATCCTATCCCGAAAACTTGAATACATTGGAAGAGGCTTATGTAGCTCGGAAGATTTTAACAAAGACTCATCACGAATCCGATTGTCCAAATACACAATGGCGCAATCTGCTGATTAGAGACTATGTATGATGAATGAGGCTATTGCTTTGGCATGTTGTGATGATAACCTTGTACGAAGCTTTTGTAACTATTTTTTCTCGATAGCTAGCTCAAACACTACAGATTGACAACTACAACAGAACACGATTCGATCGGGGCTTGATCGTAATGCCGATGAGATCATCGGAAGGGACGAGGAGAAGGGGGGGCATTTGCTGGGAGATTAAGTAAAAGTTGTACTTCTGATGAGGGAAAGAAAGAAAGAAAGAAAGAAAGAAAAGAAAAGAAAAGAACAAAAACAGTTAAAAAAGAAAAGCATTTGGAAGTTCAGCGAGCAAGGGAAAGAGAAGGAGGGAGGAAGAAGAAGCAACGAACTTAACTAACTTAACTACCTTTCTTGCTGGCTGAACGTCAAGACAGAGAAGAACAAAAACGTCTTCTTCTTCTTCTTCTTCTTCTTCTTCTTCTTCTTCTTCTTCTTCTTCTTCTTCTTCTTCTTCTTCTTTGTTTGCCTTCATTTTCCTTGGAGAATTCCGAAGAACAAGAGATGGGTTTCGACATGAACCCGCAATCCCTGAAGAAACTCTGCAGGGAGCTCAAATTGTAAGTACATCATCATCATCATCATCATCTTCGTATTCATCATCATCTTCTTCTGCTCGATATATAGCAATTGTCGATCATTCTGCATGGGTATCGATCGATCGATCAGGAGACTTTTTCTGAGAATGGTCGATGGAATCAGATGGGACCTGAGTTTCTAACCCATTCGACAAGATCGGTGGATTTTGGAATTAGGTGTCATATCTGTAACAATCCCACGGAAAAATGATCAATTGGGTTGGATCTGAATGGTGGGTGGGGGGCAGTCTCCAATGGGCGAAGAACCAAAAGAATCAGGCTGGTATTGCCCATGAGATACAATCATGTTTGTGTATCCATTCATCGTGCCCGAGACGATCTCTTTCCCGTTCGATTCGATCGCGTGTTACTGAGCCCCGTCTTTGTTGTGTCTGCAGATATTCGAGCTGTCCGGAGCTGAACGAAGTCCTCTACCTGCAGCAGAAGGTATATGTCGATTGTGTTCGCGTCAATCGATCGATCGATCAATCGATCGTATTCTCTCGGTCGATCGATCGATCATGGGTATACAGACGATCGTTATTTGTCTCAGCTGATGCAGAAACTGGCTTTCTCCTTTTGGCTCATGCAGGGCATAGTGCAGATCAAGAGCCTTGAAGCCTACACAGGCTTGCGATCGCTACATTTGGAATGCAATGGTAAGTTTCACCAGTTCCTAGAACCCTAAAACTCTAAAACCCTAAACCCTAAACCCTAAACCCTAAACCCTAAACCCTAAACCCTAAACTGTGAAGGCATGGATGTCTGAGGAATCTGCATCTCTGTCGTCCCATGCAGCAATCAGTACAATCGAAGGGTTAGACACGTGTGCGGAGTTGGCCTGTCTGTTCCTGAATCAGGTGATAGATTCTATATAACAAGGTCTGGTCCGAGTGCGGTTTGAGAGTGTAAATAAAGCATCATATTATTTAGAAGCTAATTTGGGTTTTGCAAGTGTAAATCATCTAACAATTTAGAAGCTAATTTGGCTTTACGATGCAAAATAATTATAGCGTTCTAACGAGTTATCCGCGATTTTTTTCTCGTGCTTTCACCTGATATATGCATCTGATGTGCAGAACCTGATCGAACAGATCAGAGGCCTCGACAACCTCAAGTGCCTCGACACCATCAACTTAGCCGACAACCACGTAAAATAAGATTTCCTTCCTTTTCTAGCCAAGAAACATATACTTCGATCAGTGGACAAAAAACCATGTGTGTAACAAGTACTTGGTTAAGGGTTACAGTCAACATAATCAACCAAACTGCCATATTGGCTACAAAACATATGTATAACAAATACTTGGTTAAGGGTTATAGTCAACATAACCAATCAAATTAACATCTTGATGTATCATCGAGCATATCAAGTTATAGGTGACGGAAACAATACGTTTCTATCTATCTATCTATCTATCTATCTATCTATTGATCAAAATGGCTTGAAAGAGCCAAACTGAGGATAGATTTGCCCTTCTTTGTTGCAGATCAGAGAGCTCAGAGGCCTGTCGTCGTGCCTGCTCTTGAGAAGTTTGAACGTCTCGGGGAACTACATCCGAACAGAGGAGGATGTTGCACACCTCTCTGTAAGTGTCATGGACCCACACTGTATTGTGACAAGTCAGGTTCCGCTTGAAACATGTTCGATACAACGACGAAAAGAAGCTTGATGCGATTCTCTTTGTTTTTTCTTTTTTAAATAGGAGTGCAAGAGCCTGCAATCACTCGATATTTCTAATAACAAGCTCGACGAGGAAGGCGCCTTGAAGGTAAGTAAGTAAGTAAGTAAGCAAGTAATCCCCTTGTTGTCTATAGCTGATCCCGAGAGAGCTTCCTGTATCAGCTCAGCTAAAATGCTTGTAAATTCAGAAGTCAGAAGGGGCCCTGATTCATTGGCCATTAAATCTGATATACACACACAACAGGTGATCAGGGGCCTGCCCCTCACTCTGCTGCGAATGACGGGGAATCCGATTGTCAGTAAGACGCGCTACTACCGCAAGAACACGATCACACAGATGGAATCTGTGAGTGCTTTCGAGAGCCAAATTTATGATGATGATGATGATGATGATGATGATGATGATGATGTTGTTCTTGTTCTTGTTATTGTTGTTATTGTTGTTGATGTTGTTATTGTTGTTGTTGTTGTTGTTGTTCTCGTCGTCGTTGTTGTTGATGATGTTGTTGTTGATGTTGTTGATGTTGTTGATGTTGTTCATGAAGCTGGCGAGACTCTCTTGACTTAAGATCATCTGAGTAGCCACAACTCGGTTTAGGGTTTAGGGTTTAGGGTTTAGGGTTTCCGAGGCAGAATGGGATCTCATTAACCTGTTTAGGGTTTGTTGGTTGGTTGCTTGCTTCGTAGCTCAATTACCTCGATGATTCACCGGTCTTCCCGAAAGAGAGGAGGTTGGCAGAGGCTTGGCTGCAAGGAGGTCTAGAGGTACATATTCTCGACTAACTGTATATATATATATAGCTGTAACTAACACCAGAGTATAGGACAACCGACAAACTCCCTCCTGCTAATCTCCGGTTTTTCGCCACCATGTTTGTTGTGTGTAGTGTGAAAAGGCCATGCGAGAGACGATCAAGCAAGAAGAGGCATCGGAACGCGAGAAACATAGGAAAGGTTAGTTGCATTTGTACATGCATTGGGCATGTTTGTTTTGTATGCATAGAATTAACCATACGCATGCCATACGCGTTTGCATGCATGCATGCATTGTGTATGCATGCATGCATGCATGGATGAATGAATGTATTGTGTATGTATGCAAGCATGCATGTATGAATGAATGAATGTATTGTGTGTGTATGCAAGCATGGATGAATCGATTACGAATGCATGCATGCATGTGGTGCGTACTTCTTCTGGAGATTAGCATGTTCAGTTACACGCTTGGTGTTCTTTCGTATGCAACTATCGCTAGCGTTCGAAGACATGTTGACTAGAGCGCGAACCGGTTGCCTCGATGATGAGAATGGCGAAGAAAAGAGCGATGACCACGCGATCAACGTCGAAGGAACTGGTGACGATCCAATAGGAACCAGAGCGGTGGATGATGATGGTGATGACATTGATGGCGGTGATGATGATGATGGATATGGCAATGATCATGATGGTGATGATGATGATAATGATCACCATGGTGTGGTTGACATGAGGGAGATCAGTGAGATCGAATCGACAGAGACATGCATACTTGAGGTGTGTGAAACGGACATCGACATGAAACCATGTGATGATGATGATGGTGGTGGTGATGATGACGATGGTGGTTACTTGGCCGAGATGGAAGATGCCAAGCTACAACGACTCAAGGACGTGCTTCTGATCGAGAACCTCACCTCTTTGTAGGAAAGAGTCTGTGATGAAATTGTATTAATTACTGCTTGCCTTGGCTTCGTGCAAAATTTACTCTTGTTTTGGGAGCTTCGATTCCCAAAAGTTGGCGATTTTGCTCACTAATGATGTATACCATAAGTTGGTTTACCAGAGGCTTATTAGTGTTAAAGGGTGTTCGATACATGGCACACTTATCCAAATGGGGGGACATGGTCCGTTCGTACAATGATCTGATGCTAATATAGGAAGGCATGTTAATCAAAAGCTCGATTCTTGAAACGATCTTGACTGCTCGTTTTAGGCGATCATTATCGATTGGGAACGCATTCCAAACGGGTTTTGGCCTCGACGCATAAGGTTGTGTTTGATTATCTTAGTGCAATCGCAGTTTGAGAAAATGGGGGTTTCGATCGATGTACTTTTTAATACTGTTGAATGGTGAACCAATTCAATATCTTTCAGAACTCGTGTTATATATTGTGTGCCTTCGAGGGGTTAATGCACCCCATTCTAATTAATTATAGCACCTCGAAAGACTTACGTCGTCGTATTGCCATTGGCGAAGTAATTAATTAGAATAGCATATGAAGTTTATCTTGCCCCAACATTGCTAATGAAGTAATTAGCTTACATTTGAGGTAACTATCTTGAAGTAATTAGGAGTTTTCACTATAACAGGTGATAAGATGCTTTAATTGAAAAAGGGGATAAAAGAAGGCAATTAAGGAATTTGAGGAGCTGCCCAAAACCGACAGAAATTATTTGATGATTTAGAATTCAATATCAACAACAATTTATCCATCTATGATAGATATATTGTCAGTAATTATGAAATAGATACAATTACCCAACTGATGAGAAAGCAATTGCATCTCAGAGAATAACCATTTGGGAGGCGAATAGTAGTATATATGAGAATATTGTATGTTAGAATAGTAGTATATATTTTAAAAGTATAAATACTCACAATGCATCTTTTAATGCAGAATTGTTTAATGCATTAAATAGGAGTTAAAATATGTCAAAGTATATTAAATAGCCATACAAAATTACAATTACTTAAACTTGCATATAGTAAAATTTCCATAATTGGATATAGTAAGGGAATCGATTATGAGAAGTAATTAGGAACAAAGCGAAGTGTGGTTATTATACCAACGGAAATAATTGGGTGTTAATTTTTAGTGACAATTAAGAGTAAACGTAAATCTATAACTTTTTAATTTCTTAATTCTCTTCGGCGTTTTTTTTCCCGTTTGGAAACGTTTAAAAGCATGGCCTATCGATCCTCCAGCCTTTTCAGATTAACTAATCGATTAACTAGATTTTAAAATTACTGACATCTGTTAATCGAAACACAAGAAGGGAGTCGATTGTGATCAATTAGGAACACAAATCAATTAAATGTCATACTAAAACTAAAAAAATTACAAATCTGTCTGGTTTTAAAACTCAATGCTCGGTTAGTTGATCAACACCGAATCAATTACTGTGAGCTCAATTGAACAAAAGCGTAAAAAGCTCATTTAATTTCGATTTTCTTTCCTGATACAAACCGCGAAAGCACTGGCCCGATCGATCCTTCAGTCTTTCAGATTAATCAACCGATTAGCACGCTAATCCGATCGACGAGATTCGATAATCAACACTTTTTAATCGAAAACACAACAGCGGAATCGATTAGCGGGGGAAGCGATCGGGAACAGAAATCAATTAAACGTCATACTAACAGAATCAATTGGGCGTTAATTTTTGTTCATGGTTTTTTTTTTTTATCGATCTATTTATTTTTTTCTTGAGTGGATAATATACTAAATAGAATTTAGAAATAGGAAAATTAATTCAAAAATAAAATAATTTTATTGAAATAAAAATAGAATTCGTCGTCTTCTTCTTCTTCTTCTTCTTCTTCTTCTTCTTCGTCTTCTTCTTTTCTTTCTTCTTCTGCTCGCCATCGCCATCGCCATCGCCATCGCCATCGCCACGAGCTCGAGCTCTTTCTGCAGAGCTTCATCTTCCGTATCCTCTTCTTCTTCTTCCGTCCTCGCCGGTCGTCTGTTCGTCGTCATCGTTTTCCCCGGTTCGTTAACCTCTCCCTTTCCCCCCCTCCTTCCATGGATCGCAGAGGCCCGCGCTTCGTCATCGACCCCAAGGTTCGCCAAGTAGGCTTCTTCACTCCCGGTGCAGACCTTCCTACCTCCCCCAGCTCTGCCGAAGCCTCCAGCCCTACTTCTAACCCCAACCCTAAGTCTGACAATTCCTCCGATGTCTCTCTTCCCACCCCGACATGTCCGCCGGTGGGAAATACAGCCGCTGGTGTCTCGTCTCCGACTCTTTCTTCTGCTCCTTCTTGGCCTCGCCCGCTTCCTTCTGATCCTAATCTGGACGTATCTCTTGTCGAGGAAGAGGAACGTCTTCCTCTCCACGGAAGCTACGTCGAAACGCTTAATCCCTCTTCTTTCAGTAGCACCAACGGGAACTGTAATGCCGTGATTGCCTCTGTTCAGGACTCGCCTTTGCATGGTAAAACGATCTCTTCCATAGAAAACTTGAGCTTGAAGGAAGTTCGAAGTGCAATGGAAAGCTCGAGCTTGAAAGAAGATCGAGCCGCTGTGGAAAGCTTGAGCTTGAAGGATGATCGATCCAAGCTGGGAAGGTTGGGTGTGAAGGAAGATCGATCCGCCATGGAAACCTTGAGCTTGAAAGAACATGGTATAATTTATTCCCCTTCTTCTTCTGCTTCGGGTTCTGCAGACATTTCATCGAAGAAGAAGCAGCACGAAAAACAAGAAGAAGATGAAGAGGAGGAAGTATCTTCAACGAAAGGAGCAAGCGTTCCTGAAAAACCAGAGTCTTCTGCAGGTATGCATGGCTTGAAACCATTTTTCTCCATCATAGTTGTCTGCGAAAGTCTGTTGAAGAATCTGTTCGGAGGGGTGAGTTAAGGTACAGAGAAAGCAATTGCTTTTGATTTCGCAACGGAACAGACTGAGCTAGAGTTTGAGATTGTGAGCATCGCTAGTTCTATCCAATGATGTTTTACACATTGTAGGAGAAAGTTTCCTGTTGTAAAAATGTGTGAAAGTAAGGGATTTTGAACCCTTGACCTTTTCTTGATATCCTGAGGAGCTTATTACTATGTTGACAGAATGAGAGGGAGACTGTGTGTTGGGGGAAGCATTGAAGTAGAATGCGATGATAATTTCGATAGAAACATGAAATATTGGTGGTTCTGCTTTTGTGGTAGTTCAATCATGCATGTGAGGAAGGAATCTCTGAAAATTATGCTGGAGATCATGTTATTGTGCTTAAGCCATATCGGGAAAAAAAGTGTGGGAAAAGCTTCACTGTAGAGTGTTATGATAATTTCTGTGGAAAGCATGAGATGCTGCTAGCACAATTTTGTGGTGATCTGCTGCATAAATCATCACAAAATCATTTGGAAATTCTTGTAAACCATCCAGATATCCTGTAACCATGCTGAAATTCCTGTAAATCATGCTGAAAATCGGATGTGTGATCAAAATGGCATCCCTTTTATTCTTTTTCAATCAATCCACAGTTAGGGAAGCAATGATGTTATTTGATTTCACAGAGGACATAATGTTTGATGCGATCTTGTTTCATGTAGGACTTTAACAGAAAGTGTTATATTCTTTCTGGATTTTAACTTGGGATACCGGAGAAAGAGTGTGCTCCTGTTCACTTGCATTCCCATTTTGTGACAATGAAGATATCTTCCTTGCTTTTTGTAGCCAGGTTTTCTGTTTCGGAGATAAACACAAACTGATTCCTTGTATCCCTCAGCAGATTAGACGATTTGTGTCCAATAATGGCTTTGGATGATTTTCACAGAGCTGGAGTGTCCTAGATAATACTTATCCAAATCTCTTTTCCACAGAGTTGGTGGTGTCCTAGATAATACTCATTTGAATCTCCTTTTCTTGTCTATGTTTTCTCCTGCCATTCCATTTGCTTGCTGTGATAATTCTTCGCAAGTCTCTGTCTTGATAGAAGAGAGCTTGCACAGTGAATGGATTGTATGTTAATCTTTCAAAATCTTCCATCTTATGGATGTGCTCAATCAACACGTCTTTCAAAGAACTAGGCGTGCTCCTTCCATTCTCTTAGTTAGACACTCGTTCCAAGTGCATTGTGAAACTATATCAGTTTAAAGGTACTGTGAACCACTTCCGGTAGCTCCATTATAGTAGCCTTGTGTTTGTTAACTTCAGATTTGACTATGTTTACCACTACTGGATTGTACAGAGTATCTATCATATCTTATTTAAAAGCTACATAAAATCAGATGCAATAGGGCCAAAATTTCCTCCCGTTTTTCTAGGCTTTTCGGGATGGAGTCTCGTAGCTGATCAAGATGTAGATCCAAAAGAGGCTTCTATCTTTGCCTTCTTTGATTTTCGTCTGGTGATTTATATGTAGTATAAGTTTGTTGGTACTAATTGTGAATTTCCTTTTAAAAACCTGGTGACACAAAAGGAAACTGGTTTCTGTAATATGTACTAGCTGACATTCCAACTATCTCCTTGCCTCCATTTTGAAAAGTGTTTGCTCAACAAAGGAATTTGGTACCTATTACCATTTCCTGTAATAGTGAGATGTATGGCATAACTGTTATATTGTTGGGGGTTTTATATTGATCACACGTGCACATATCCCATTTCTGCTTGCATGACCCTTCATTGTTTCTTCTTTTCGTGATAATCATTGTGAAGTTTGCAGTGATCATTTGACCATGTACTTTTATTTGTATATTCATTTGCGTTGGTGCATATGACAATGTCTTCACACCTAAAACTAAAGAGCTGGTTGCAATTTTCAGTTGATCAGAAACCATTGAAAGAGAGGACAACTAGAGCAGAACGAAGAGCAAAGCAGGAGGCTGATCGGGAAGCAAAGAGAGCTGCTCGGGAGAGTGGTTAGAATTTTTTTGCACTGTCAAACAAGTGGTTTCTGTTTCTCAAATCACTGAGAGTTTGTTAATTAAAATGTGGCTGTCAGTTTTGTTTCTCAAATCACTAAGAGTTTGTCAATTAGAGTGTGGCTGTGAGTTAATTACGTTTGAAAGTTTAAGGAAACCAGGATCTTAGAGAAATGGTTTTGTTAGATGTTATGAATTTAACTGTTTTATTTGGTATTTAACTGATGCTGTAGATTCGCATGCCTGAATTCGTGAAACTGATTTTAGACTATACATTACACAGAATGATGCAATAGGCATACAAACTGTGAAACCTTTCTGGAGTTTCGCCTTGCTCATGTGCAGAAAGTAAACTTTGTTTATCTGCATGCGTGTTTAATGAAAAGTCAAAAAGGATCATGAACGGACTGCATGCGTATTGAATTTTTTTTTAACAAGACTATGCCTAATATCCCATGCTTCTCATGCACTTGCAAATTTTGGTGCACAAATTTATTTTGGACCATAACTTTCATCCTGAAAGATGCATAAATAATTTCCACTGCAATGACTGTTTGCAGTGGAAATTCAAGCTGCTGAAAATGAAGCAGGGACTGCCAGCAAGGCATCCAAAACTCAAAATCAAAGGAAAGAACCAAACATTGATAAGAAGCTAGTGACCGTTGCAGAAAAACCACCAGAGAAAGACAAAAGGAAGGAGATCCCAGCCCCTCGGATGCAATTTGATGATGAGCATAGAGTTGCTAAGGCAAAGAAAAAAGCTTTGTTTGAGCAAACCGAAACAAAAAATAGAGTAGAGCTTTTCCGACACCTTCCTCAATTCGACCATGGAACTCAGCTTCCTAATTTTGAGGTGAAGTTTTTCCACGATGATGCAGTGCATCCACATCCAGCCATCTACCAGGTGATTATAGTATGCTTGCAGATTGAGGTTGTTTATGCCCAATGCTGTATCTTTACAAGATGAATGGTTATTTACATGATTCATTTGATGTCAATTTTAGGTGGGATTGCAATATGTCACAGGAGACATTGTCGGTGGGAATGCCCGCTGTGTGGCAATGCTGTTGGCTTTCCGACAGATAATAAAAACCTATTCTACACCCAAAGAGAAAACTTTGGTACGTGATTTAACAGTTAGGATCAACAGCAATGTGTCATTTCTAACTACATGTAGACCCCTATCAATAAGCATGGGAAATGCCATCAAGTTCCTTAAGACACGTGTAGCTAAGCTACCTGTCACTCTATCTGAATCAGAGTCAAAATCTCAGCTTATATCAGACATAGATCAGTTCATACATCAAAAGATTACATTTGCAGATAAAGAGATAATGAAGCATGCAGTAACCAAAATAAGAGATGGAGATGTAATACTCACTTACAGTTCTTCATGTGTAGTAGAGTCGATTCTACATCATGCTTTTGAACTAGGACGGAAATTTAGAGTGATTGTTGTAGATTCGCGGCCAAAGCTAGAGGGTAAAAGGCTACTTAGAAGGTTACTTGGGAATGGTATCAGCTGCACTTACACACACATCAATGCGATCTCTTATGTAATGCAAGAGGCTACTAAAGTCTTTCTTGGAGCATCATCGATTTTGTCAAATGGAACAGTGTACTCACGCGTTGGTTCAGCTTGTGTGGGAATGGTGGCTCACGCATTTCTTGTCCCTGTCATTGTCTGCTGTGAGACATACAAATTCCATGAGAGGGTTCAGTTGGATTCGATATGCTCTAATGAGTTAGGTATGTGAAAACTGGATAGGCCCTAATTTATTGCTGCTCAAATCAGTTAAAATTTAGCATGTCCTGAATCATGAACCCTTGCAGGTGATCCTGATGCTCTTGTCAGTGTTCCAGGAAGAAAAGATTTAAATGATCTAAGTGGCTGGTCTCAAAATTCTCACCTTCAGCTCTTGAACCTTACGTAAGTGGTTGAGAAATATATATGAATATATTACGAAGATGGTTGACAAACTTTATAAAACCTCCAAAAGTGTAGATCGCATGTTTCTACCTTATGAAACTTTCATTGCATGCAAAATAGTAAAGCATGGTAATCTTATCTTATTCGGGGTGGATTATGACTCTTTTGAAAACAATGCTGAATATGCATCTCGATTTTTTCCTTTCCCATTCAGAACTAGCTGATCAATTGTTTGCGTTTGCAGTTATGACACGATGCCTGCAGATTATGTCTCCATGATTGTTACTGAATTGGGAATGGTAAGTATTTGTGATAACACATTTGGAGGATTTATTTTTAAAAGCAATAGCTATGTGTGTAACCTCTCTGGCACGTTCTTATTGCAGGTCCCTCCCACTAGCGTTCCGGTGATACTAAGAGAATATAGGAAAGATCCTATAATGTGAGTACGAAGATTTCCCCTTCACTTTTGAGGAAGTTAAAAATCGGCTACAGTAGTTTTATAACCGAAGGTCAGGGAGGACGGCATCAATTGGAGAGTTGCAATTTAGTTTCATATTTGTAACTCTGTTTTTTGGACAAATCAATGGATCTCTCTCTCTCTCTCTCTCTCTCTCTCTCTCTCTCTCTCTCTCTCTCTCTCTCTCTCTAGTATACATTTTTTTTATACTTATGGGCAGTAAACTCTCTGATCCAACCCTAATTGATGTTTGTCTTCTCCATTGAAATAAGATCAAAATGAGTTCATCTAACATCGTGTACAACTCTGCTTCTCAAAAGCTATGGGTAAGAACATGGAACGTTGTTCAATGACAGTTTTTATTTACCCCGCATGTTCGCCTCGATTAGAATCGATCAAAATATTTGTTCACGCTTTTTCTCTCGTTTCTTCTTTGCCTTTTTGCCTTTGATTTTCTTGCCTCTTGTTCGTACACTCCTCTTTTCTCCACGATGACAAGAATTAGGTTTTTGTCGAACCCTAAAATTCTGAGATCTCAAGTATGAGTTTGATTGATAGCAAATCGCACTCTCTTTGGCATGAGTCTTTGAATTTCATCTCGGGCAAACTATTTGTCCAAAGCTATTCGAGGATTCAAACATTTGAAGTAGCCATTTGATTGGTCTATGTATAGGAAATTGAGTGATGAATGAACGGTATCGTTGCCAAATCTTTATGTGATCCCCAACAAGTTTTGCAGTTGCAAGTTTGGCACCCAAAATTGCCTTGAATTGCTATTTGACGTCGGTTATCAAATAAATACGCCGACTAATAAACAGATTACTAAATCAAATGATCAAACATCTAATGAATATCCACAGTTTGAAGAGTAAATTAATCAGACACGAGCTCAACGTAGTTGAGAATGCGGATGGCATTACCCGGGGAGAAGCTAGTATAAGACTCAGACTCTCGATGAGCACAAGCTTTATCCTCTAGGCTCCGATTTCTACTGACATTGGTTCAACGTCGCAAGCTATAGATAGATGAATTAGTATGCAATATCTTTAGCTTTTGACTATTCATTAATTTCTTTCCAATTCCTAATTTTTTTTCCATTTTCCATTAAGAAGAAAGCCTCTCTCTAATTAATTACTTTATATATCCATTAATTTTTCTTAAGGCTTCATCTTTTTCTCTTCTGTATTTTTTTGTTAGATCCCATTTTCTATTTAGAAGAAATGCTTAGGCTATTTATCATCAAGCAAGAAAATCTACCTATCTATCTACTTATCAATTTTTATTTATTTCTTTTTTACGATTCCTTTTCCTAAGGCTTGCATCTACTTACTTATCCTTTATGCCAATAATTTGTTTTTATCATCCTTTTGTTTATATTTATGAAGAATAAAGCCTCATTTATTAGATACTCATTTATTTTCTTATCATCCACGAAGATTGCATCTAATTTACTTGCAATTTATTCCGATTTGTTTTTATCACCCACTTTCCTGTTTCTTTGTTTTTCCAAGCAAAATTGTCCTTTCATTAGTTTTAATTGGATTTCCTCAATCCAAATTCTCCCTCGCAAGGACTTCATTCATATTTACAATTATCTCTATTTATGAAGAAGGGAGAATCTGTCTGTTTAAGTAGATTTATTTGCTGTTATCTCGTTTTTCTGTTTACAAATAAATAATTTGATCCGATTTCAGTGTGTTTACATTTAAGAAGAAAGCTGTTATTAATTTCATCGATCTATTTATTTAGTTTTAGGCATTTGTTTTGTTTTTTCTGCTCTTTTCTTATTCTGATACATTCAATGCGCTCAGCTCCTGTGATAAGCGCGATCGCTTATCAGCTCCCTGTCAAAGTTCTGATCTGTCGGGGGCCCTTATCAGATACGAGCCCCAACGAGATCTTTCGAACCCGTGGGAAGCGCAGTTCTCGCTCTCGATTTTGTTTTGATACGCGCACCCACTTATCTAGCTACTGCTTTTTTTTTGTTGCCCCTTTTCTTTTCCCTCTTTTCTTTGCGTTTCTCAGTCAGAATCCGAAGAAATTTTTGTGCCTTCCATACATACATCCTCCAAGGAGAAGAACAGAGAAAACACACAGAGAAGAAGAAAGGGAAGAGGCTTCGATCTTGCTTCTTCAGGTAATACTCCCCCCTCCTCCCGCCTCTCTGATAGCCTTCTGCTTCCTTTTTCCTTTCCCTTTTCTTGCCTCTCCTTTTCTGTTGTTGCTTCTGCCTGAGTCACACTGTTTCTTTAACCCCGAATTTTTATTCTTTTGTTGGGGAGGAAACTGCTCCGAAGTTTTTTTGCTATTCTCTTCCCAGTTTTTAAGGGCCGGGAAACCATTCCACAATATGGGCTTTCTTCCTTTTTTTTGTGTGTGTGTGTGTGTGTGTGTGTGGGGTTCCACTTACCACTGAATTGTGTGTTTTAGGATTTCAATTTGTCCCTGCGATTGTACAGCTTGATACTCGAGTTCACCGCAATTTTGATTCCGGCTGATGAAAGTAGCAGCACTTATGTTTCTGTGAGCTTGAAGCCTGCTCCAATTGTATTTTGGGCGATTTGTGAAAAACCCTGTATTTGAGTTTGCTGGTACATTTACCCTCTGTAATTAGATTTTAGTTAGGTAACCAAAATTTTAGTTATGTAAATCTAGTTAGTATGAAATCTGACTTTTTCTGCTGGCAGACAAAATTGACAACAAATTTGTTTCTGCAAGATTTTAGATATCTTCTCTAAATGTACGTTTTGGGGGAATCATCAATGAAATTTCAGTCTATTTGCCGGAATTGAAATTTGAGGGGCTCAGTTTTAACATTGAATTTGATTTTTATACCTTTGATCTGTCTTCCAATCTCATGACCGGGCCAAAAATTTGATCTTCAGACACTTGATTTGCATTTCAATATACTTTCATTTCCTCAATCGAACCTCAAATTTAGTTTTTGGGTGGACAATTGGAACTCAAGTGTTTCTTATTTTGCATTTTCTTTGTACCCTAGATTTATATCAGGAAATTAATTTGTGTGCCTGATTTATGCCTGAATTTGACTGATGGGTACTTGATTTATCACTGGAATTTTGGTTTTGTGTACTGGATTGATGCTAGAATTGACTTCTGGGAACATCAAATGTTCAAAAATTCCAGCTTGATCCACACTATCAGCTGGATTGGATTTTTTTCACCGAATTTGACCACAATTTTGTATTCAAGAGCTACATTCATACCCAAATCTAACATTTATGGTGCTTGATTTATCCCCACATTTTACTTTTGTGCTTGGGTAACTCTCAGATTTGACGTTTATGCTTGAATAATCCTCAATATTGACTTTCAAGTCTTGATTTATCACTACATTCGATTTTGACAGCCACCTTTACTGAAAAATTGGTCCAAGCCGTTCAATTGACCCCAAATTGGTTTCAAATTCGTTAGGGCCTTTGTGTAGTGTGTGTGTGTGTGTGTGTATACACATATACATATATATCTTCTGAATCTATGTTGTAGGATGTAGGTTTAAACATCCTTTTCTTACCGATTTTCAATTTAAAAACTGCTGTTGGGTTTTTTGAGCTACATTTCTTATTCTCTTTAATCCTTACTGTTGTTCTTCTCTGCAATAATTCTGCGTTTGGAGTTAAAATTGGTAATTCCGTTTATTTATTTATTTTGGGTGGAATTTATTGATCTAATTGTGTTTTAGCAGCCTTTGCTTTCTTCTGTTGATAGGTGCAGTTTCAACTGTTCAGTTATTTGGTTTAGTTAGCCGTTCCTTTCTTTTGTTGAATGTCTGCACTGATCTCCTTTACAGTTTCTTTCTTTTGGGCGTCTTTATACTTTCTGTATAACAAGTAATATTACTTACTTAAGCAGATATATCATATATACTTAGTCTGAAGTGACAACACATTTATCATACATCAGTCTTCCTTTTCGTATATCTTGGTAGTTTTTTAAGAAATATTTGTAGTAGTTTGTTTCTTTTAAATTATTCAAACGTTTCTATACCTTCTTACATTAGGTTGTATGACAGGGTATAACCTTCAGTCATGTCATCACTCAGCCGGGAGCTTGTTTTCCTCATACTTCAGTTTCTTGATGAAGAAAAATTCAGGGAGACAGTTCACAAGTAAGCTCATAAAATGTGCATTTTTTATCGTACAATACATATTATATTAACTTACCTTTATATGTGCATATGTATGTATGTTATGCATGTTATTTGCAATTCATAAGTAGGCTCCACTGGATACTCATGGAACAAATTTGAAGTTAGAATAAATGTGTAAATCCATTTGAGTGCTTATTTCCTGGTTTTTCTCAGGCTTGAACAAGAATCTGGATTCTTTTTCAACATGAAATATTTTGAAGAGCAAGCACAGGCTGGAGAGTGGGATGAAGTAGAACGTTATCTGTCTGGGTTCACTAAAGTGGATGATAACCGTTACTCTATGAAGATTTTCTTTGAGATAAGGAAGCAAAAATACCTCGAAGCCCTTGATAAGTTTGTGACCTGACCCTTGTGACTGATTTTCGTCTCTCTTTGGCTTGAATGCATCCATGTGTGCTTATCTATATCTTTTCATTTGGTGGACTTTCTGTGTTTTACCCTATTAACAACGTCAAATTTTTAGTTGTGCATGGAGCCCCTTCCGTAATTCAGTGGCTTTGGATCCATTTTATCATCATTACAGGCAAGATCGAGCTGCAGCAGTCGAAATTCTAGTAAAAGATCTCAAAGTGTTTTCTGCTTTCAACGAGGAGTTGTTCAAAGAAATAACACAGCTTCTGACATTGGATAACTTCAGGTATACTGCTATTTTATCATTCCATGATTTTGCTATTTTCCGTATATATATTGGTGCATGCACAAATGCACCAGATTGTCAAATTGATGACTTGCTGGTATACATCATACTTTAGGACAGCTTTGACCTATTTAAGGTGGTGTTGATTTCTGATTCAGGGAGAATGATCAGCTGTCAAAGTATGGGGATACGAAGATGGCTAGAAGCATAATGCTTTTGGAACTTAAAAAGCTTATTGAAGCAAATCCACTTTTCCGAGATAAGCTGGTATTTCCTGGTTTAAAGGCCTCAAGATTGCGGACATTGATTAATCAGAGGTACTTGTATTATAAACGTGTATGCATAAAACCATCAAGTTCATGTAGCTGCTCATGCTTATTCCGTATATGTGTTGCAATTGCAGTTTGAATTGGCAACATCAACTTTGTAAAAATCCTCGACCCAACCCAGATATAAAAACTCTTTTCGTGGACCATACATGTGGGCCATCGAATGGAGGCCGCATACCGCCACCCATGAACAACCCTATTGTTGGTGCAATCAGCAACATGAACAACATGAAACCACTACCAGGGGCCGTGCCCCCGCTTGGAGCTAATGGGGTACTCTGAAATTTTAGCCCATTTCAGTCAAGATGGGTATAAATTATATTTACTAATCAGGATAGAAGAGTTGTGATGCCTAACTCGTCTTGATTTTATGAAATGATCAGCCTTTCCCATCAGCAGTTGCATCCTCAACTAGTCCATTAGCGGGCTGGATGGTGAATCCAAACCCTCCTGCTGCCCATCCAGCTGTTGTGGCTGGACTGGCCACTGTAACCTCCTCACCGAATCCAGGTTGAAAAATCTTGATAGATGCTTACTTGTACATGTGTGTTCTGCAATGTTTTATTTAAGCATAATAGGTGTTTGAATTTACTAATGCTCGAGGATCTAGCAATCAGTAGCAGTTGTTAAATCTTCATGACTGTACATTAAAAAATCTGATGTGAACTAGTCGAGTGGTCAACGGTGACAGTTATCTTCTTGTTATTCTGAAAGTCTTTGTATGTATCAAGCTACAGAAGCTGACATGCATTAATCGATTGTTGATTCTTGGAATCTGTGCTATTTATGATAAGAGTGTACCTGTATGCATTGCTTTTGTGTGCAGTAGGTGCATTCTTGAAACGTCCAAGGACACCTCCTGGTCCAATATCCAGTTTGGATTATCAGTCAACTGATTCTGAACATCTTCTGAAACGCACAAGGCAAACAGATGAGGTAATTCATTTGTTAAAAGCCTATGGCCTCGTGGACATGTAACTGTGATTGACTTAAAAGTACTTTCTTTACTCGAGGTTATTCGCATAATAATTTTCGTGATTCATGTATATTTACTTTTGGGACAGCAGATAACATATCCAGTTACAAGCCTACCATCAGCTGTTTACTCTCCAGAGGATCTCCCGAAAACTGTTGCCAGAACCTTAAATCAGGGTTCTAATGTCATGAGCATGGACTTTCATCCTTTGCATCAAACGTTACTCCTTGGTTAGTCACTAATGTGCATTCAATGCAATTGTTATTTTTCTTCATGAATTCTAACAATGTATATATGCATGCATGTTCAGTGGGTACAAATGTAGGAGAAATTGCGATATGGGAAGTTTCAACTTGTGAAAGGCTAGCATTTAAGCCTTTTAAAGTGTGGGATCTGTCAGCATGTTCTGTACAATTGCAGGCAGGTTCACTTTGTATTTTGCATTCCTGGGTAATATTTTCCACACAGGTAATGACAATTGACTTCAACTGCAAAACCAGGCTGTATTGGTGAAAGATCCAGCTGTGTCAGTAAACCGAACAATGTGGAGTCCAGATGGGAGCTTTTTAGGTCAACTTTCTTCTATCGTCTCATTATGATCACAGTAAATGAGCAGTTGTGATGGTCCTTATTGTAATCATTTTTTCTGTTTTGAATATAGGCATTGCTTTTTCAAAGCACATGATTCAGATACACCAATATACCGGTGGAAGTGAAACACGGCTGCAGTTTGAGGTCTGCATATTTGGTAGTTTTGTACCTCAAGTTTCTGTCTTTGCTGAATTACTCTAGATTTAATTCTTGTATTTAGCAGATCGATGCCCATGTTGGAGGTGTTAATGACTTGGCCTTTGCGCATCCGAACAAGCAACTTTGTGTGATAACCTGTGGAGACGACAAGACAATTAAGGTACCCTTGGTTCGAATATGTTCTTTTAATGGTTCTGGAAGGTTGGCCTTCAGAGGAAAATAAGATCATCACTCTGCACAGGTTTGGGAAGTGGCTTCTGGTAGGAAGCTGTACACTTTTGAGGGACATGAAGCACCTGTTTATTCTGTTTGTCCTCATCATAAGGAAAGCATCCAGGTAATGACTCTACTTCCAGAATTTGCTAAGTAACACCTACATTGTAACAAGGTAGCATTAGAACTTGCCTGATATGGGAGATCACTACTGCAGTTTACTATACTGGAAAGAATGGGAAATATGGAAGGTTATTGTTTTAAATTCATTTGTGTTTTTATAAATCATCGTGCCATGATTCATTTGTGACTGCCTATATGAGTGAGCATAACAGACATGGTCATATTATACAATAGTAGGAAATGCATAGTATTTCTCCTGTGAATAGTGAACTTTCAAGCACGATAATGTTCTATTTCTTTGCTGCAGTTTATTTTCTCTACAGCAGTAGATGGGAAAATCAAAGCTTGGTTGTATGATAACATGGGTTCGCGTGTGGATTATGATGCGCCAGGCAATTGGTACACGAGAATGTCTTATAGCCCAGATGGTTCAAGGTTATCTAATTCTTAAACTGAAAGTTGATTACTTTCTTAGAAATATCATTCCAAGGCTATTATTCTTAATGGATGTTTTCTTTGATAAAAGGCTCTTTTCTTGTGGAACAAGCAAAGATTGGGAGTCATACTTGGTTGAATGGAATGAAAGTGAAGGGACAATTAGAAGGAAATATGTGGGGTTTCGCAAACGTTCTCTTGGGATCGTGCAATTTGATACAACCAAAAGCCGTTTCCTAGCAGCTGGAGATGATTTTCAGGTTAAATTTTGGGATATGGATAGTACTAATGTACTTATGACAACTGATGCTGAAGGTGGATTACAAGTAAGATCCTTTATCTGCAAAATCATTTAAAATAATTGTCATCATTAAAGGCATTGTTTTAGAAAGACAGTTCTTCTTTCTCTTCTTCTGGGTATACGTTTCACAATATTCATAGTCTAGATTCTTGGCCTATTTCATTTGTAAAATGCAACTAGCAACAGCAGAGGGTCTTGTAAGTGATCAACTAGATCTACGGAAACTGTTTTTCCTGGGAAGTGGAATGAAGGATCATTGTAGCGCGATGACGGGCAATGAAACAATACACATTTCTCTTTTTGAGAAATAGACCAATTGAAGATATATTTTCTTGTTCAGTCGTATAGGTCATTTTGGCCTCTCAAACGACATTAATATAATTTTCTTTCTTTCTTTCTTTCTTTCTTTCTTTCTCTTCCATGTGTGCACACTCTATACATATAATTCATTTCTTACACTACAGGGAAGTCCTCATGTACGCTTCAATAAGGATGGTTCACTGTTGGCTGTTACAAGTGAGAATGGCATCAAGATCTTAGCAAACTCGGATGGATTTCGGCTTATAAGGGCACAAGAAGGGCGTAATTATGCTTCACGAGGACAAGCAGATGCCAAGGTTAGGTGTTTTTTTCTAATTTCTGGAAGCAAAACATGTGCATCTCAAATTGGGATCTGAAGTGTCAGGATTCATATATATATATTCATGCAGCCTCCTATTGCAACCGCCATACCAGTGGCACCTCCAACAAGTACACCGGTTACCATCAATGCAGCTGACAAAGTGCTGCCGGCTTCAAATATTAAGGCCACAGTGGTACGTTTAACTGGTCGTAAGAACTGTATAATCAGGTGCTGCCAGCAAATCTGGGTATCAACTACAGATTTCTTTCTTTAAGGCTAACATTTCATAAAAATTTCAGGATAAGTCATAACAGTGAAGCTCCTTCTGAGCTATGGCACATAGCAATGCTGATGTACCTTTAATGTTCTCTTTTCATGCAAAATCTGTCTTATCTTTCTTAAAACAGCTATGCATATTGAGTTACTGAGGCCTCAAAGCTATTTTGTCTATATAGAATGGTGTAGATTCTGGTCGCAGTCCAGATGTCAAACCAAGAATGGTGAGCGAGACCGCTGAGAAAGAAAAATCCTGGAAACTGACTGAAATAACAGAAGCATCACAGTGTAGGTGCATAAGGCTTCCTGATTCCGGCCCACCAGTAAAGGTAACTTTTATGAGATTCCATCTGATCTGTGTCTAAAAGAGGAAAATTTGGAACCGATTTTCTAAGAAACGAAGATAATTTCTAATGTAGGTGTAGAATGGTGTATGGTTCATGTGAAACATTTCTCAGTGACCACGTTCAAAGCAAAAGGAATTGTTGTCATGATTAAGGCTGACCCAGCTGAATTTTTGCAATCAATGTAGGACCTTTTTGTTGGGAATTTAGCGTACTTATTTGAAATGAGTGTGACTGAAAGCAGACAGAAAATAAACCAAGCTACCTTGCTGCTGTATTTTATGATGCATACGGTTGTGTGGATGGTGTGTGTGTGAGAGAGTGAGAGAGAGAGAGAGAGAAAGATCTCATATCTCAATCAGGTGTCCAGGCTCCTCTACACAAATTCAGGATCAGCTGTCTTGGCACTTCTGTTAAATGCTGTTCATAAGTTATGGAAGTGGTCTCGGAATGACTCCAATCCCACAAGCAAGGTTTGTTCTTGCGAGTGAGTCGATCCTTTTTGAAGTGGCCTTGGGATTCCGATCGTGTGCATTAATAAAAGGATATTTTGTAATTAGGCTACTTCAAGTGTGGCTCCAGTTCTATGGCAACCTTCGAGTGGGATTACAATGACAAATGACACTAGCGGAGTGAATTTGGAGGAGGCGATTCCGTGCATAGCACTGTCTAAAAACGACTCGTATGTCATGTCAGCTTCGGGTGGCAAGGTCTCATTATTCAACATGATGACTTTCAAGGTAAAGCATTGTTCTTGGGAAAAGCAATTACTCTCTTTTGAGCTATCAAATTTCTAAATATGTGCAGAGAACGATCAAATACCGATGTATGTCCTGAAAAACTTGTGATGTCACAAATTTTCGCATACGATTTGCTATTTATCATTTATAACCTCTTGCAGGTGATGACAACTTATATGCAACCACCTCCAGCAGCAACATATCTCGCATTCCATCCACAAGACAATAATATTGTGGCAGTCGGTATGGATGATGCTTCGATTCAGATCTACAATGTTCGAGTCGATGAGGTGACTGAGAGATCGATATTTGTTTTGGGTCTTTGATCTCATGAGACAACATTGTTGTTGTGAGGCTTGAGTAGGAACTGTTTTGTTTCTCGATTTATCAGGTGAAAAGCACGCTGCAAGGTCACCAGGGTAGGATCACAGGGTTGGCATTCTCCAACACATTGAATGTGCTAGTATCATCAGGAGCAGATGCCCAGGTGAAAAAAAAAAACAAATCTCTCTCGAATGCTCATACCATTTTTTTTTTATATTGATCCATTTGTTGATGCCGATTTTAGCTTCCATCAAAGATTTTTGTGTCCTTGTCTTTCAGATATGTGTTTGGAGTACCGACAGTTGGGAAAAACGTAGAAGCAAGTCATTGCAAGTACCCCCTGGTAGGCCTTTGGTTGCATCCAGTGAAACCTTTGTGCAGTTCCATCAGGATCAGACAAGGCTTCTTGTAACTCATGAGAGCCAATTAGTGATTTACGATGCCGCAAAACTAGAGCTGATACAACAAGTCAGTATTTCTCTCTCCGTATCCAAACTTTATTTACAATATATAATGAATTCACTCTTTGTACATACCTTTCGGCACAATATCGTATATGAGTGAGAGAGAAAAACACTTTGCATGTATTAGCTTCAACATGATTAACGAGCCTTTGACTGAAAAATGCTTTGTAAAGGTTTAGAACTTGAGACTTATACAACCTTGCAAATTTCTGATCTCATTCAAATTAGAGAAACCAGCCATTTACAATAGAAGTGGCTCCTAGTTTTTCTAAATATTTAGAATCAATCCTCAACCAGCACTTCTCAACAATTGTTTTTTTACTACACAAAAGATACAATCGGAAGAGTAATTTCTATCGATCTTATCATGCAGTGGGCGCCGTGTGATTCCCTGCCATCATCGATATCGCAGGCAACCTACTCATGTGACAGTCAACTGGTTCTTGCTAGTTTTGTGGATGGGTCAGTTGGGATCTTTGAGGCGGAGAGCTTGCGGCCAAGATGCCGCTTGGCATCCTCTTGTTACAGCCCATCTAATAATAATTCAAGGTATTCACACAAGTGTGTTTTAAGATGCAATTTTCCATTGGTCTTCATACTGATCATATTCACACCAAAGAACTCAAGGAAACTACCCTATGAGAGTACCAAATTACCATCAGAATCCCAAAGAACTTCCTATACGTATAGATACACATGCAGTGTGTATCATGTATGTATGGGCATATATATGCATGTGTGTATATGTGTATGTGTGGTGTTGATATTAACTGATGTATATAATCTGGCAATTGTATGTGGCTCTGCATACAGCATGGGGGTGTATCCTTTGGTTATTGCAGCACATCCATCCGAACCGAACCAATTTGCCATTGGATTGACTGATGGTTCAGTTCAAGTGATAGAGCCGCTCGAGTCTGAAGGTAAGTGGGGTCTCCCTCCATTGAATGAGAGTGGATCAACGAGCATTACTACTTCAACAATTGCGACTGGGAATTGAAAAGCTCAGAACAAACATCAAGATGGGCACCTCTGTGATCTATGTATTTTGACTTTATACATTGCAGAATCTTAGAATACAGGTACAACGCGACTTATCCGTTCTTAACATGTAAAATCACAATCTAGCCAGTTTAGGGCTTAGTTTGTTTACATTGAAGTCTAAAATTGACATGGAATCAACACCTTTTTATTTATTTATAGTTTTCCGGTCTTCTTTGGGAGACATTATTTGTTGTGTATACCAGAGAAGATGCCATATTGGCGATGAACACTATCATGTACATATAACTCATATGGAATATTGATTTTATTGCCAGTGCCACATTGATGCGCATGGGAATAAAATTTGCTTTCATAATTTGGGACTATATGATTTGTGCATGGACATATTGATGTATGTGGTTTCTCCGATTTTCTGCCGAAACTTCAATATTTTTGCATCCAGATCATTAATGACTTATAAAAGAGCTCGATCCCCTGACAAGAGTATTGTATTATCTTTCAAAACCCACTAATCTGAACCTTTGTGAGATTCTGAAGTTCACCATCACCAGCTAAACTGCAAATTCTGCATATTGGCTTCTCCCATCATCTTTTTCATTTTAGGCTATAAAACCGTTGGTTAGTTTTGGCAAAGATATTTGCATGTATGTACGTTGCATAAGAGGTATACTCCCAGAAAACTGAAGTACAGAATGTTTCATACTGTTGGCTGGCACAGAATCCCAACGATAAAAAAGAACAGAACCGGTAGTACTGAAATATTGTACAGACCCAACAGTATTTTCCATCCTGAAAAGATCTCAAATAAGATCACGACATGCTTCAGAAATCCCAGAAATTTTTAGGATAAGAGTCGAAAAAAAGTGCAGATTGTTGATGGACCAATAGTATGCCAAATCAACGAAAGAAGATATCAAGATTGGAAAGGAGAAGCAAAGTAACAACCATTCCGAGCAGTCGGCTCACAATTGAGAGCCCAAAAGAATTAAAGAATCACATTTCCCCTCTCTAGTTCTCTATCGGTATAGAAAGTATATATATAATATACACAGAGTTTACAAGTTGCTACTACTTTTCTTCTCTCTCCTAGAACATCCGGTGCTGTTCGCATCAGGGTGCACCTCGGTCTTTCTCGAAACTTTATTAGTTGTCCTCTTCCAGAATCCGAACGGCTTGATCTTCGGCTTATTCGGCACAACGCTTTCAAGTACGCGTGACAACTGGAATGGTTTCTCGGGTTGGTGAACAGGCCAACCGCCACAAAGAAACATCCTGCCAGCGTATGATGAACCACCTCCAACTGTAGTAGTGGCATCGGTAGCGGGTAACTGTACAGGAAGAGCACCCCTGCCAGAAGCTTTCAAATTCTCTCCGAGAAACACTAGCCCTTTCACGTCACCCACGTTAACTGCTTTCACATCATGCAAGGAGGGGCTATCACCGCATTTCTTTAGAAACTCGGGTTTCTTTTCTCCTTCCTGTTGCTTGTACTTAATATCGAGTAAACATGATTCGTTGTTGCGGCAAGTTGATTCTTCTTCTTCTTCTTCCCGTTCCAGCTTTTTCGACAAATCGAGAACAGAGACAGGAGACATCTCTTCAGTCTCCCAATTCTCCACCTCACCATCAATATATTGGCCGTTCTTCTTTTTTTCCTTAGCATGCAGAGCTGCAACAGCACCTGAATCGTTCCACTGCATTATCCGATCATATAAATCCGAACCGATCGAGTCTCTCAGTGTCTCGACTGTCTCGATGCAGGTGGAGGGAAGCATTTGCCCTGTGCATCATTTTCACCATTCTTCAAAATATACAAATACACGAATCTTGTACAAGAAAGGATTTGCAACACACACATCATTCGATGGGAAAGGCTAATAGATTTGATGTTTGGGTTTTACGGTTTCGAAAAGATTGAGCGTGATTCATCTTGGGATTCGACCAGTCCTGGTTCTAAACTGCGTGAACTATTTATATGTCAATGCCTACAGCTAAAGTAACACAAGCAGAAAACCCCCCTTTGAATGGCATTGTAAGACGTTTTTTTTCTGGTTTAAGAGCCAGGGTCATGGTTTTAGATAGTTGGCCTTTATCATAGGTACATTCAAAGTTATCATAGCATAACAAAAGTGATAACACTAAATCATAGAGACGATAAGCTGAAACATGTGATGGGACATATCATATCATTAGCATACATGATTTTATTAGGTCCTGGTTCTCAAATGTCGACATATAAGAGAAATAAATGATACAAATGAATGAATAATGAAAGCAGTCACTCCAAGATACCTGCAGGGTGTTTTCTCATCAAACCCGGTATTTCAAGAGTTTTTTCAGTGTCTAAAATGCTATGAACAGGAAAATAGCATGCAGCAAATATAGTCCATGTTGGGACATATCATTAGCATAATTTCGGATCTTTAGGGTCCAAAAATGGATAGCCGGAAGTATGCTGCTGGCATAACAGAACTAACTCAACATCCTTGGACTAAGGGCATTTCTCTAGGATTAGGGGAGACCTAAAGCATGTAGTTTTAGGGATTTCGGTTGTTTCCATATGCAGCTGATAATAACAACTTTAGGGTTTAGTTTTTTCGTCTGATGGAAATTAAAGGCTTCTAAGAAGGGTTACCACATTCAGCTGATAATAGAGGTTCAGGGTTTCGTCTGATGGAAATCGAAGGCTTCTAAGAAGGGATCCAGTGGTCCAAACATCAGTATATGCATATATATAGGAGGAAATTAAGACAACATTTACCACATTCAGCTGATAATAGGGGTTTAGGGTTTCGTCGGATGGGAATCAAAGGCTTCTAAGAAGGGATCCAGTGGTCCAAACATCAGTATATATGCATACATATATTAGGAGGAAGTTAACGCAACCTTGATCACAGTTTTGAGAGTCAGGATTGCAGATCTCATTCCTAAACCCAACCAGAACGTTTCCCCGAGAAGATGAGACATATGCATGGAATTACTCCCCTTTACACAAACGCAGGCAAAGCTCCCTTCAAGGCGGCTTTTTTTTCCCCAATGGTTTTGATGGGGAAATCAAACCCCCTGTATGGAGGTAATGTTTCAGCTCGAAAAGAGAATAGAAAGAAGAAAACCCTAAACCGTGGTGGGAGCGGAAGTGTGGGGGGGGGGGGGCGGATTCAAAGAAAAAGAAGAGACTTTTCCGCAGGAATTTGCGAGGAAGAGCACGAGCTATGTTTACCTGGTAGAGAAGGAAGCTCGTGAGCGTGCGTAATCATGTTGCAAAACCACCGATCTCTCTCCCTCGCAGTCCAGGCCCGATCTCTTTGTTGCTTGCTGCTGCTAGTGCTGCTGCTGCTGCTTCTGCTTCTCTTTCAGCTTCCGCTTCTGTTTCTTCTTCTGATTCTTCTTCTGATTCTTCTTCTGCTTCAAGGTTCAGCAGCAATCTGAGGCCTTCGTCGATGGAAATCGGAAGAAGCTCTGCGCGGAGCAGACAGAGAACGCGGCGTTGATCTCTCTCTCTCTCTCTCAGAGTCTTCTTCAAAAAGGAGAGAAAAAATGAACACTCAAAAGTTCTCAAATAGTTTTTCCATTAGTTTTTTTCTTTCCTAAAGTGTTTCCCTAATGTTTTTCCCGAATAGTTCCGATTTTTCAATAGTTTTTCAATAGTTTTTCCGATTAGATTTCCCCGCCCCCTCTAGTTTTTCAATAGTTTTTCAATAGTTTTTCCAATTTCTTTTGCAGTACTTTTAAAATGGTTTTTCCCGATTGTTTTGTAGTACTTTTCCGATTGCTTTGTACTACTTTCCCGATTGTGTTTCTGACCGTTTTTCCCATAGTTTCTCAATAGTTTTTCAATAGTTTTCCAATAGTTTTTCCGATTGTTTTGTAGTACTTTTCTCTGATAATTTTTCCCATAGTTTTTCAATAGTTTTCCAATAGTTTTTCCAATTTTTTTGCAGTACTTTTAAAATGGTTTTTTCTAATTGTTTTGCAGCACTTTTCCGATTGTGTTTCTGGTAGTTTTTCCGATAGTTTTTCTATAGTTTTTCCAATTGTTTTGCAGTACTTTTGAAATAGTTTTTCCCGATTGTTTTGCAGTACTTTTAAAATAGTTCTTCCGATTGTGTTTCCGATAGTTTTTCCCATAGTTTTTCAATAGTTTTTCAATAGTTTTTCCATAGTTTTTCCAATAGTTTTTCAAAAACACAAATTCCCGCAAGTTTTTCAATAGTTTTTCCAACAGTTCCGATTTTTCAATAGCTTTCCGGTAGTTTTTCCGATAGTTTTTCCAATCTGTTTTTTTTCCCAATATATTGCCTTCTTTCTCTTGAAATAGTTTTACCGATAGTTTTTCCCAGAGTTTTTCAATAGTTTTTCGACAGTTTTTCCCAATAGTTTTTCCAAAAAAACAAATTCCCACTTAGTTTTTCCAATAGTTTTTCCAATAGTTTTTCCAATTAGATTTTCAACAGGTTTTTCCCATACAGTTTTTTTCCAATAATTTTCTTTCTTTTAAGATAGTTTATGCCAACAGTTTTTCAACACTTTTACCAAATAGTTTTTTCAATTGCTTTCCGGTAGTTTTTCCAATAGTTTTTCCAATAGTTTTTCCCAATAGTTTTTCCCAATAGTTTTTGAAACACTTTTTCATTCAATAGTTTTCCCAACAGTTTTCCAAAAGTTTTTTTTTCACTAGTTTTTCCTAATATTTTTGTGTTCTCTTTTTCCAATAGTTTTTTCCCTACAGTTGTTCCAATAGTTTTCTTTTCAATAGTTTTTCCAATAGTTTTCCCAAAGTTTTGCAATAGTTTTCCCAAAGTTTTCTGGTAGTTTTTCCAATAGTTTTTTACCCCTATAAATTTCCAAAAGTGTTTTTTTCCCACTAGAGTTTTTTTTTTTTCAATAGTTTTTTTCCCCAATAGTTCATATTATTCCAATAGTTTTCTTTTCAATAGTTTTTCCAATAGTTTTCCCAAAGTTTTCTGATAGTTTTTCTGAATAGTTTTCTTTTCAATAGTTCTTTTTCCCTATAATTTTCCAAAAGTGTTTTTTTCCCACTAGAGTTTTTTTTTCAATAGTTTTTTTTTCCCAATAGTTCATTTTATTCCAATAGTTTTCGAATAGTTTTCTTTCTTTTCCATAGTTCTGGTCGGAGGTTTGAGCAGTTCTTCCATTGCAATTTCCAGCAACTGTTCAATTCGTTCGTTCGTTCGTTCGTTCCATGAGTTGTCACAATTGGCACATTCAAATGAATCGTTTCCCATCTGTTGATTCCCCAACAGATTGTTTAATCGGATCCATCATCTGTTTAGGGTTTAGAGTTTAGGGTTTAGGGTTTAGGGTTTAGGGTTTCTGAGCCCAGCTTATCTGCTCAATGATACGGATGCTAGGTCCTTTCGACGCAATCGTTTGCATTGCAACGATCGCGATCCAAAACCGTAGAACATACCCAAATTTTTACCTGAGCAGAGTGCAATGTACAACGAAATGGTATGCACTCTCTGAGCTTTGCAGCATGCAGTGAATCTCTCTTCTTCTTCTTCTTCTTCTTCTTATTCTTATTCTTATTCTTATTCTTCTGATAATGGCAGAAATCATCAGAATGCCGCTGGGAAACCTCTGATCATATGCGTCTGCTTCGTCAGCTTCTTCCCTTTATGATCAAGACCCAGTCAAAACATTACGATTTGAATGATTCCAATTGCTTGATGATTGATCGATCGATCGATCCGAGGGGGCACATGCCACCGATTTCTTTTCAGAGGAGTTAGGTCCCTTAGAGGGATCTTTGTCAGCTCTCGCTTGCCCTTTTGCCTAGCTCTATTCTGCTCTTCTGCATCTGTCTGTGACACATAAAGTGATCACCAAACAAAAAACTGCTCAAAGGCCAAAATTTTCTCCCCAAAAAAAAGGTCACACAACGCTCGAAGACCAGCTTCTTCAGAACCCAAGAGTCATGCTTTTTACGTCCATCTCTTTTAATGGAGACCAACTCCTTCAGATAAGCCAGATCTGAGAATCTGGCTCATCGGGTCTTCCAGAAACACTCCAAATTTTAAGGCTCTCCAAAAACCATCCAAATTTTAAGGCTCATCCGAGAATTTAAGGCTCTCTGCTAAAACATGTGTATAGATGTTCTGAGCAACTCTTGTTTGTTTCCGTAGCCTTGATCAGTCAAATTTTGATGCCCAGTTCCGAACATGCTAAAGAGGTCGGAAAAGACACACGCACGCAAAAAAAGAAAATCGATGATCGAATCGATGATGGCATTCTGCAAAGTGTCTTCGGAATCAACGTCATACTCCGGGGCCCTTCCCATTTCTTTCTTGTCAAAGTCCAGTGCTGATCAAAGATCTTCTCAAATCTGGCATTTCCTTGACTCGATTATATACAATATTGGCTCCTCAACTCGAATATATATATATATATGTTCAAAATTCAAAGTGAAAAGTGAAAAGTTTAGCTCAAGTGAATTTTATGTACAAATCTTATAGATGTGATTAAATTTGATCGACACACTCTAAAGTATAGTTACTTAAGTCAAGTATATTAGACTGGCATTGAAAGAATTTAATTAAGTATCTCTATGCATTACAATGTATCTCAAACCACAGAGATGTAACAATTAAATGAGAACAGTATTCTTCCTCACATCATGCCATAACTTGAGAATTTTTCTTTTTCACAACCATTTTCATTATGGTGAGAGGGATTGTAAAAAATGCAAAAGGTTTACTCTAAGGGCAATAGAAGATTTTACATATTACCAGGCTTGGTTTTTATCCACTATTTTGAAAACTAAATATAAAAGTAAACTTCTTCAGAAAAAGAAAAACCAAAGACTTAAAATCAGAACAAATAAGTCACTTAACAAGCCATCGGAAAGTGAATAGATGCTTGCTACATATGCACAATTCACTAGATATTATCTTCTCTTGTAATCTTGTTTAACAAGGAAAAAAACTTTGTTTAATAAACGGATCATTCTCCTCTCTCTTCAATGAGAAACTCTTCTTTAAGATATAACCTTTCTTTTTCCTTGCTGACGAAGGACAAGATTTGGTGCGATAGTGTCCCGTTTATAATGAATTATAGTAAACTTCCTGTAAAAAATACCATCAAAAATTAAAATTGAAACAAATCAATCACAAATGAATTGACAAAAGTCTCACTATGAAGCCACTAAATGGGCTTTAGAGAAACACATCAAGAAATGTCAATTTGTTCATGAAGTAGTGGGGTCCTTTGCAATGTTTTAGGCTAGTGCAACAAGTTCTCAATGATGTTATTCAACACCAAGCTTCTTATTTCCAATCTATAGCTTCATATGGCTATTGGTGCATTGAATTTGTTGCTGCACTTAATTTTTTGCAATGTAATTTTTGGTCTAGTTATGTAGTTTTCTAGGTGTAATCTTGAATGGGGTGTTTCTTGTACACATGCTTTTGTAGCAATTTTGCCCGCTTTCTCTTCACTACTCGTATATTTTTTTTTAAAAGAAGCAGGTAAACAAATGCTTGGTACTTACCTGAGCGCTAATTGCAAAAATGCAAGAAATTGTTATGAATTCATGTATGTAATGAGCTTACTAGAAACCAATGCATGACTAGAGTCATTCTATTCAAATCTCCATCTTAAGAATTAGTTAATTGCCTACAATGAAACTAATATATATACATCCCATTATCAAGTAGGTTCAAAACTAATGTATCTGAAATCATTGTATACATTACGCAAGAGTTAGTCTTATCTTGAGATTGTATTGATACACTTTATAATATTTTTTAATATCTAATCGCTCTTTACCATAAAACATATACTTTGATTAGTGAATAAATTGGTTACAAACATGAAAAACAAGGATCACACAAACACCTAGGGGACATATATACTCTCACCTCCACAGTCATACCAATCACTAAGTGATTGGAGAAGGAAAAAGAAAACATTGAGGTATAAAGGATCACTTCAAACCCTCCACAATTTGACGAAAACAGAGAATCACATTCCATGTGTAAAGAAACCCTTATCGCTTCTCTAAGGTCTTCTCAGATTGTCTTGACTAAATACTTATACTACGAGACATGCAAGTATAAATTATATCAGACCATATCTCTTGTACTATTGTGACCGGGTTCAATAAAACATTTCCAGATATCTTATCGCATCTTAACTTCCACAAATTCCACAATGTAATAGCAGAAATGTAACTTCCACAAATTCCACAATATGATAATAGAAATCATCACCCACCTTTCATCTTGAAACACAACAAGGTAGCCATCCCAATCTAACGACATATGTTGAGATCTAACTATATCATGACGCATAGAAATTATCTCAAAAGGTAGATGGCTCTCATAAAAACAAAATTGTCAAACAAATTTCCCAACACTGTTAAATCCCACGTCAACAAACTAATCACTCTTTGAACTTTCTTAATAGAATATTTCAATTTGTTCTATAATAGAAACCAAATTTAAAGAATTAAGCAAGAGTAAAAAATGAGAAGAAACAAAAGTATAATAAAACCAAAAAAACAAAACAGAAAAACCAAAGGGATGGATAATTCTAAGGTTTCTAGGCTCTATCTCGAGATCGTATTGATATGCTTAGTGATCTTGTTTAGCATTTGAAAGGATTAAAACGGGAGAAAAATCAAAACAAAGGAGCAGAAAATGAGAAGAAACAAAAACATAATAAAATCGAAGAAACAAAACAGAAAAACAAAAGGGAGGGATAATTCGCGGGTTTTTTAGGCTCTATCTTGAGATTGTATTTTTACACTAAGTGATCTTGCTTAATATTAATGGTATATTGTCACTCTATTGTGTAACACAAGCCAAATTTAAAAGGATTAAAAACAAAGAAAAATCAAAGCAAAGGAGCAGAAAATGAGAAGAAACAAAAACATAATAAAATTGAAGAAACAGAAACATAATAAAATCGAAGAAATAAAATAGAAAAACAAAAGGGAGGGATAATTCTCGGGTTTTGAGGCTCTATCTTGAGATTGCATTGTTGTGCTCAATGATCTTGCTCAATATCTAATCACTCTTTGATCTTGCTTAATATTTAATCTCTCTTTGATCTTGCTGAATATTAATAGTACACTATCAATCTATTGCATAACATAAAACCAGAATTTAAAGGGATTAAAAGCGGAGAAAGATCAAAACATATGAGCAAAAATAAGAGAAGAAACAGAAACATAATAAAACCAAAGAGATAAAACAGAAAAACAAAAAAAGGGAGGGATAATTCTTGAGTTCGTAGGCTCTATCTTGAGATTGCATTGTTATGCTCCGTGATGTTGCTTAATATCTAATCACTCTTTGATCTTGCTTAATATTAACAGTACATTGTCAATCTACTATGTAACATAAACCCAAAATTTAAAGGGATTAAAAATGGAGAAAAATCAAAACAAATGAGCGAAAAAATGAGGAGAAATAGCATAAAAAAACTAAAGAAATAAAACAGAAAAATAAAAAAAAGAAGGGATAATTCTCGAGTTCTTAGGCTCAATCTTAAGATTGCATTGTTATGTTTAGTGATGTTTCTTAATATCTAATCACTCGTTGATTTGGTTTAATATATTCTAATCATTCTTTGATCTTGCTTAATATTAATAGTACGTAATCAATATATTCTGCAACAGAAACCAAAATTTAAAGGATTCAAAAACGGCGAAAAATCAAAATAGATGAGCAAATAAAAAGAGAAGAAACAAAAACATAATAAAACTGAATAAATAAAACAGAAAAACAAAAAAGGGAGAGACAATTCACAAGTTTTTTAGGTTCTATCTTGAGATTGCATTGTTATGCTCAGTGATCTTGCTTAATATCCAATCACTATCTGATCTTGCTTAGTATCTAATCACTCTCTAATCATGCTTAATATCTAATCACTCATTGATCTCGCTTAATATCTAATCACTCTCTGATGTTGCTTAATATCTAATCACTCTTTGATCTTGCTTAATATCTAATCACTCTTTGATCTTGCTTAATATATAATCACTCTCTGATCTTGCTTAATATCTAATCACACTTTGATCTCGTTTAATATCTAATCACTCATTGATCTTTCTACTGTGTAACATAAACCCAAAATTTAAGGGATTAAAACCGGAGAAAAATCGGAACAGATTAGCAAAAGAAAAGAAAAAGAGAAGAAACAGAAACATAAAAAAACCGAAGAGATAAAACAGAAAAACGAAAAAACGGGGGGGGGATGATTCTAGGGTTTCCAAGCTCTATCTTGAGATTGCGTTGTTATGCTCAATGATCTTGCTTAATATCTAATCACTCTTTGATCTTGCTTAATATCTAATCACTCTGTGATCTTGCTTAGTATCTAATCACTCTTTGATCTTGCTCAATATCTAATCACTCTGTGATCTTGCTTCATATCTAATCACTCTGTGATCTTGCTTCATATCTAATCACTCTGTGATCTTGCTTAATATCTAATCACTCTGTGATCTTGCTTAATATCTAATCACTCTGTGATCTTGCTTAATATCTAATCACTTTGTGATCTTGCTTAATATATAATCTCTCTGATCTTTCTATTGTGTAACATAAACCCGAAATTTAAAGGGATTAAAACTGGAGAAAAATCAAAACAGATGAGCAAAAAAACAAGAAGGAGAAACATACACATAAAAAAACCGAAGAAATAAAATAGAAAAACAAAAAAAAGGAGGGATAATTCTAGGGTTTCCGGGCTCTATCTTGATATTGCATTGTTATACTTGCTTAATATCTAATCACTATCTAATCATTCTCTGATCTTGCTTAATATCTAATCACTCTCCGATCTTGCTCAATATCTAATCACTCTCTGATCTTGATTAATATCTAATCACTCTCTGATCTCGCTCAATATCTAATCACTTTTTGATCTTGCTCAATATTTAATCACTCTCTGATCATGATTAATATCTAATCACTCTCTGATTCTGCTTAATATTAACAGTACGTAATTGATATATTTTGTAACAGAAACCCAAATTTTAAAGGGATTAAAAACGGAGAAAAATCAAAACAAATGAGCAAAAAAAAAGAGAGAGAGAGAAGAAACAGAAACATAAAACAACCGAAGAAATAAAACAGAAAAACAAAAGAAAAAAGGGGGAGGGATAATTCTTCTATGATCTTGCTTAATATCTAATCACTCTTTGATCTTGATTAATATCTAATCACTCTCCGATCTTGCTCAATATCTAATCACTCTCTGATCTTGATTAATATCTAATCACTCTCTGATTCTGCTTAATATTAACAGTGCGTAATCGATATATTTTGTAATAGAAACCCCAATTTTAAAGGGATTAAAACCGGAGAAAAATCAAAACAAACAAGCAAAAAAAGAGAGAGAGAGAGAGAGAGAGGAAACAGAAACATAAAAAAACCGAAGAAATAAAACAGAAAAACAAAAGAAAAAAAGGGGATATTATCCCTCTGATCTTGCTTAATATCTAATCACTCTCTGATCTTGATTAATATCCAATCACTCTCTAACCTTGATTAATATCTAATGATTCTCTGATCTTGATTAATATCTAATGACTCTCTGATCTTGATTAATATCTAATGATTCTCTGATCTTGATTAATATCTAATGACTCTCTAACCTTGCTTAATATTAACAGTACGTAATCGATATATTTTGTAACAGAAACCCAAATTTTAAAGGGATTAAAAACGGAGAAAAATCAAAACAAATGAGCAAAAAAAAAAAATAGAGAGAGAGAGAGAAGAAACAGAAACATAAAAAAAACTGAAGAAATAAAACAGAAAAACAAAAGAAAAAAGGGGGAGGGATAATTCTTCTCTGATCTTGCTTAATATCTAATCACTCTCTGATCTTGCTTAATATCTAATCACTCTGTAATCTTGATTAATATCTAATCACTCTCTAACCTTGATTAATATCTAATGATTCTCTGATCTTGATTAATATCTAATGACTCTCTGATCTTGATTTAATCGCTCTTTGATCTTGATTAATATCTAATCACTCTCTGATCTTGCTTAATATTAACAGGACGTAATCGATATATTTTGTAACAGAAACCCAAATTTTAAAGGGATTAAAACCGGAGAAAAATCAAAACAAATGAGCAAAAAAAGAGAGAGAGAGAGAGGGAGAGAGAAGAAACAGAAACATAAAAAAACCGAAGAAATAAAACAGAAAAACAAAAGAAGAAAAGGGGAGGGATAATTCTAGGGTTTCTAGGGTTTCTCAGAAGAAGAAGAAGAAGAAGAAGAAGAAGAAGAAGAAGAAGAGGGAAACAGAAGCAGAAGCAGACGCAGACGCAGACGCAGAAGACGAAGCTCCGAAGGCGGCGGCGGCGGCGGCGGCAGAAGCAGCAGCAGCAGCAGCAGCAGCAGTAGCCTCTCGTAGCGATGGCGGAGCGAGGTGGCTTCGGTCGTGGCTTCGGATCTCGCGGCGACAGAGGAGACCGCGGCGATCGCGGCGGTCGCGGCGATCGTCGCGGCCCCCGCCGCGGCCCTCGCCGTGACGACGAGGAGAAATGGGTCCCCGTCACCAAGCTCGGCCGCCTGGTCAAGGAAGGTAAGATCCGATCCCTGGAGCAGATCTACCTCTTCTCCCTCCCCATCAAGGAGCACCAGATCGTGGAGTTCTTCCTCGGCTCCGCGCTCAAGGACGAGGTCATGAAGATCATGCCCGTGCAGAAGCAGACCCGCGCCGGCCAGCGCACCCGCTTCAAGGCCTTCGTCGTCGTCGGAGACACCAACGGCCATGTCGGCTTGGGTGTGAAGTGCGCGAAAGAGGTGGCCACGGCCATTCGCGGTGCCATCATCATGGCCAAGCTCTCCGTCGTCCCCGTACGGCGTGGTTATTGGGGGAACAAGATCGGGAAGCCGCACACCGTGCCTTGCAAGGTCACTGGCAAGTGTGGATCCGTCACGGTCAGGCTCGTGCCTGCCCCTCGTGGCTCAGGAATTGTCGCCGCTCGTGTTCCCAAGAAAGTGCTCCAGTTTGCAGGGATCGAAGATGTCTTCACGTCCTCTCGTGGATCCACCAAGACTCTTGGTAATTTTGTCAAGGTATGTGCTCTATAAGCTTCCTGCTTTCTACTGTGAAAATTACTTGTATTAACTGGCAGTTTTCCTCATGCCGGTGTAATTTGTTGGTAGGGTAGTGTGCAGCGTATCAATCTATGTATGTATGCTTGCTTGCGTGTGTAAGTTTATATTAATCTTGCAATTTGTTCACGCATCTTGTAGTGGATATTTCAGTGATTGCGACTTAAAATTGTCAATAAATGACAATCGTTTTAAAGTATGCTACCTGGTTATATTCTTGGTCTTTCTTTATTAATGCTAGGAGTAACTTTGTGTTAATGTACATTTGAAATACATATGCTACCTAGTTTAGGTATACATATTAAGTATTTAGATGACGTCTTTCCTTAATCATGAAGTAATTTAATTTCCTTCGTTATAAGCCATTAGATATGTGTGTGTGTGTGTGTATATATATATATATATATATATATGTAGAGAGAGAGAGATCCATACATACGCATGTAATAGATGTATAAACTATAATGCAAGAAATTTGCTCATTTTTGTTACAGGTTTGAATTGTTTACATATATTGATGTGGTGACACATGTTTGAACTGCTTAGAGGATAAGATAGAGAAACAATATATATTTGGCCACACAATTGTGTGCTTATGTGAAGGGAAATGTTGTGATAGTATTGACAAATCTTCTGTGTTGGAATTTGATTGGCAGGCAACATTCGACTGCTTGATGAAGACTTATGGCTTCCTCACTCCTGATCTTTGGAGAGAAACTCGCTTCACCAAGTCTCCATTCCAAGAGTTCACTGACTTCTTAGCTAAGCCCACCAGGCTCACCATCCTTGATGATGTTGAGAAGGTTCCTGCCTACTAGTTTTTCTCCTTAGTAAAGCAACAAAAGGAAAACCCAGATCTTTTCCTGTTTATTTTTTCGTGCTTATCGGTGCAAGAGCGTTCCTCAATTAGTTCATGCTAGACTGATCAAATTTATTTAAGTAAAATCTGGGAGTTTTGTTTTTGGGTTTGATTTTCTCGTTCGACTTGGAAGTAGCAGAAATTTGCAATGTTCTGTCAAGGAACACGCGATTGAGAATAGCTGAGTTGTAAGTTTTGATTTGTAAGCTTTGTTTTACGTACAGGAAGTTCAGTTTGACATAAAAGAGTAAACCAACTTCTGCCTGCTTCACTCATTTATTCATGATGAGAGCGGACGTTAACTTTGCCCTGGGACTAGTTTGTTTAAACTCGTATCTGTAGATCCAGTGCCATCTTTATTTTATCACTATCGTACAGTAATTGTTGCTGATTTTCTCATGGACCTCTTCTTGTTTGTACATGCTGTATATACCTGGTGTTGAGTACTGAAACACATGTTCATCTATACATTACAGAGATGCTAGGATTCTTGCAGGCTTGCATAAATTGTGCAGGAAGATATCCAAATTCTGAGGCAAAGGCACATAAGAAAGAGGTTTGGTGTCTGAGTTTGTGTGCATGTATTCTGGATGGACTGTGATGCCCATTATGTGGGGGAGATGTCATTCATTCATTGAAGTGCTAAAGATTGATTTTCAGTCTTTCTCGAATATGATATGAGGCTCTGGTAGTTGTAGAACCTCCCTGTATGTCTTAATCTTTGGCATTGTAGAGCTGGAGCATGTCAACCTCAATCCTTACTGTGTTTTTACCTGACAAGTTTCCTCAATCAAATTCCTCAGGAAAGAGCTCTCAATCTATTTGATCATGATGTGAGGTCTAATGGGATCAATGAGCCCAAGAGCTCCCAATCTGCGATTCTTAACAAGAGTTTAAACAGAGTCAAGCAAGAACTCTCAATATATCAATCGTCAAGTAGTGAGTTCAAAACACAATCAAGCAAGAATTCTCGATCTGTCCATTGGCAAGTGAGCAAGCAAGAGCTCGAAATCTGTCGATTGTCAAGCGAGTTCAAACACCAACCACGCAGGAGCTCTAAAACTGTCAAATCACGACATGAGCTAAACTCGATTAATCAATGAGTTAAAACAGGATCAAGCAAGCAAGAGCCCTCAATCCATTCGATCCATCAGTCAATAATCTGGGAAAGCCTCAGAGATGGGAGCATGTAATCGAGTCGAAATTATATAGACAAAAGAGCCTATTGACACAACCGAGGCTTTTATTTCCTTAATTATTATGCGAGATCATTAACAAAGGGAGCCAAGGAACGGGGGGAAGTGGGATTCGAACTCGGGTTCATTGGAAGGGTCAATAGAAGGAATTATGAAATAGTACATTTCAGGGGCAGCATCAGAATTATACAAAACAGAAGGAAAGAAGAAACGAACGGAGAAGAAGACGAGCCATGGCGATGGCCGGGAAGCTGCGTCTCAGAGCGGCAGAACGACGAAGGAAAGACGAAGAAGAAGAGGAAGACGAGCTGTGGCGATGGCGGGGAAGCTGGTTCTCAGAGTGGCAGAACGAAGAAGGAAGGATGAAGATGGAAAGAGGAAGAAGGAAACGAGCTGTGGCGATGGCGGGGAAGCTGCTTCTCCGCGTGGCAGAACGAAGAAGGAAGGATGAAGATGGAGAGATGATGAAGGAACGAAGAAGAAGAAGACGAGAGCTGTGGCGATGGCGGGGAAGGTGCTTCTCCGAGTGGCAGAACGAAGAAGGAAGGAAAGATGAAGATGGAGAGATGAAGAAGGAAAGAAGAAGAAGAAGACGAGAGCTGTGGCGATGGCGGGGAAGCTGCTTCTCCGAGTGGCAGAACGAAGAAGGAAGGAAAGATGAAGATGGAAATATGAGAAAGAAGACGAGCTGTGGCGATGGCGGGGAAGCTGCTTCTCAGAGTGGCAGAACGAAGAAGAAGGCAAGAAGAAGAAGAAGAAGA
>JBBBWG010033086.1:0-14210 GCA_037176905.1 Azolla pinnata
TTAGGGTTAGGGTTTAGGTTTTAGGGTTTACTTCACCCTTAATCCCCCACCAGTGAAGTGGTCGAGCAAAGCGGGTTTTAGGGTTTACTTCGCCGTTAATCAGCCTCCATCGATGTGATCAGGCTGAGGGTTGATAACGATATTATGTTTGTAGACAAATCTTAACTGCAAGAGGACAAGATGATGATGGTGGTGATGGTGGTGGTGGTGATGGTGGTGTGGTGATGGTGATGGTGATGGTGCTGATGGTGGTGGTGATGGTAGTGATGATGATGATGGTGGTGATGATGATGATAGTGGTGATGATGATGGTGGTGATGATGATGGTGATGAAGATGATGATGGTGGTGATGGTGGTGGTGGTGATGATGATGGTGGTGGTGGTGATGATGATGGTGGTGACGATGATGGTGATGATGGTGATGGTGATGATGGTGGTGTTGGTGATGATGATGATAGTGGTGACAATGACCAAGAATCTGAAACAGGAGCCGCTGAATGGGACATCATACTTAATCAATGGACTAACTACCCAAGTTTTAGCAGGTGGTTGGTGCTCTTGCTTGATTATCGAGCAAAATGACTGCTGAGAAATGCTGACAGAGGTAGGCCGATGATAACACTGAGCTCGACTCTGCTGCCATCGATCATCTCCTTCGATATCAACTGTTACCCGAGCAGAGTAGATATCTCGCGTCAAGACGAGTTACGTGTCAATCGTCCGTGCCCGATCTGGGGGGGGCTACTCCACCATTCTCGTGATATGCCGATAACTTTCGCTTCGCGTCTCAAACACGATTCGAACTTGGACAATCCCAATACAAGGCTTTTAACAAAGAGCTACCAGATGATATCAATTCAGAACTAATAGGCTCGAGCAGATTCTTCAGAGCGCGTCAATACCCGAGTGGCATCGGATTCTTCGACACGCTTGATTCCAGGACTCGATGACTCGATTCCCGGATTCTTCGTTACGTGGCCGAAGCAGAGCTCTGCGAGATCACGAGCCCCGTGGGGTCTGCAACCGGACAACAAGGACATCCAGGCGGTGAGATCGCAGGATACAGGCATCGAGAGGAGCAGATCTCGGGCTTCGGCGACGCGTCCCGTGAGGGCGAGCATATGGATGAGGCAGTGGAAATGCTCGGGGCTCGGGAGGAGCTTCCCCGTCTCCTCGTTCTGCAAGCATCGGAAGAGTGCGTAGCCGCAGCTGACAGAGCCGGAGCGGCTACAAGCCGCGAGAAGGCTCGTATACGTGCTCTGATCGGGCCGAATCCCGAGCTCCGTCATCGATCGAAGGCATCTTCCGGCTAGACCGGTGTCGCCGCGCCAAGCACAACCTGCTATCAGAGCGCCCCACGACGAGGACCCATCATCATCATCACCATCATCATCTGTGCCAGCTGGCACCATCCTCCTCCTCGCTGTGCCAAACGCCTGCAACGACTCCGCGAGCTGCCCGCAAGCGCTATACATCTCGATCAGTGCGCTCACGACGCTGGCATCGCGATCGAAGCCTCTGAGAGCGGCCTGGCGATGGATGGACCTGCCCTGCTCCGATGCGTTCACGGCGGCGCAGGCTTTCAGAGCAAACGCGCAGATGTCGGGGTCGGGAATGAGCTCTCGATTGTCGCCGTCGTAATCCTTCTCCTCCTGCATCTGCTCGAAGAGCTGCAGGGCGGAGCGATCGCTCCCCTGCTCCGCGTATCCGGCGATCATGGCGCCCCACGACGCCAGAGTCCTCTGGCGCCCGAGAGCATCGAAAACCGCCCTCGCTTCGGCGAGCTCCCCGCACCTGCTGTACATGTCCACCAACGCGTTCCTGACGACGAGATCCGACTCGTAACAACCACCGGCCAGCGACCTGTGTATCAGCCTTCCCTGGCCCAGCAGCTCGGCGTTGCCGCAAGCGCTGAGGACGCACGAGATCGTGAAGCCGTCGGGCTTCGCGCCCTCGCGCTGCATCTGCTCAAACAGCCCGAGAGCTTCCGCCTCGCGCCCGTATCGAACATGTCCTTCGATCAGTACGTTCCACGCCACTGCTGCGCTGCTGCTGCTTCTCCGCGATGCGCTGCGGAAGGCGGCATTCGCCGCGCCCAGGTTCCCCTCGCCGCAGCTGCACGCATACATCTCCAGGAGGCAGATTCCGAGGGCCGAATCGGATGCCGCGCCCGACCTGATCATCTTGTCGTGCAGAAGGAACCCGAGGTCGAGCGATCGCGATCGGGCGCAGGCCTTCAGGGCCCAGAAGAGGATGGGCTTCTCGACCCCGTCCCGATCCCCGCTTCCCTGCATCCGCTCCAAGAAGACGCGAATCGCGTTCCGAGGCTCGCCGTGCTCCACGTACCCGGCCATCAGCCCTCCCAGCGAAGCGCTATCTGGCCTCGCAAGCCTGTCGAACAGGCTCCTCGCCTCCTGCAGTTGCCCGCCCGCCTTCGCGTACATCTCGATCAAGCCGTTGCAGACGAATGCGCCCGATTCGTACCCGCGCCTCGCCGCTTCGTCGTGCAGCAGAAGGCCCAGCTCGAGCTTCGGATCGACGCTATAGCAAGCCTTCAGAGCCGCGGAGATCGTCGCCTCGTCGGGGCTCACGCGCTTCTCCTTCATCGCTCCGAAGAAGAGCTCCCGCGCCGAAGCGCCGTCTCCGTGCCGAGCGTACCCGTCGATCATCGCGTTCCATGCCGCCACATCCGGTGCCGGCTTCGCCGCGTCGAGGAGCCTCCGCGCATCTCCCAGCGTGCTCCCGAGCTTCGCGTACACGCTGATCAGTGCGGAGGCGACGTAGGAATCCGATTCGATCCCTCGCTTGAGGATGTGATCGTGCACGCCGTGCCCTGGCAAGCCGCCCGCCGGGTTCCCGCCGCCTTCCGATTCTTCGATCCATGTGTTGTGTTCGCCGCCTTCCGATTCTTCGATCCATGTGTTGTGTTCGCCGCCATTCGATTCTTCGATCCGTAGGCTGTCTTCGCTGCCATTCGATTCTTCGATCCATTTGTTGCCTTCGCCGCCATTCGATTCTTCGATCCGTAGGCTGTCTTCGCCGCCATTCGATTCTTCAATCCGTAGGCTGTCTTCGCCGCCATTCGATTCTTCGATCCGTAGGCTGCCTTCGCCGCCATTCGATTCTTCGATCCATTTGTTGTCTTTGCCGCCATTCGATTCTTCGATCCGTAGGCTGCCTTCGCCGCCATTCGATTCTTCGATCCATTTGTTGTCTTTGCCGCCACTCGATTCTTCGATCCATATGCTGTCTTCGCCGCCATTCGATTCTTCGATCCATATGCTGTCTTCGCCGCCATTCGATTCTTCGATCCATTTGTTGTCTTCGCCGCCATTCGATTCGATCCGTGTGTTGTCTTCGCTGCCATTCGATTCTTCGATCCATATGCTGCCTTCACCGCCATCCGATCCGATCCATATGCTGCCTTCGCCGCCATTCGATTCGATCCATAAGCTGTCTTCGCTGCCATTCGATTTGATGCCTTCGCCGCCATTCGATCCGATCCTTCTCTTCAAGCTATGGCCGCGATGCATCCTGTGCCCTTGCAAGCTGCTGCCTACCAGGTTTCCGGCGCCCTTCGATTCGATCCTTCCCTTCAGGATGTGGCCCTGATGCATCATCACGTGCCCTTGCAGGCTGCCTACCAGGTTTCTGCCGCCTTCCGATGATTCTTCGATCCATATGCTGCCCCCGCCGCGGTTCGATTCGATCCTTCGCTTGCGGAGGACATGGCCAGGATGCATCATCGTGTGGTCCCCTTCGCCGCGGCTCGATTCGATCTTTCTCTTGGGGAGGACATGGCCATGATGCAGCATCATGTGCCCTTGCAGGTCGTCTTCGCCGCCGCGGTGGTTCGATTCGATCCTTCTCTTGAGGAGGACATGGTGCCCTTGCAGGCGGTTCGATCCGATCTTTCTCTTGGGGAGGACATGGCCCTGGTGCATCATCATGTGCCCTTGCAGGTCGTCTTCGCCGCGGTGGTTCGATCCGATCCTTCTCTTGAGGAGGACATGGTGCCCTTGCAGGTCGTCTTCGCCGCGGTTCGATTCGATCGTTCCCTTGAGGAGGACATGGCCATGATGCAGCATCCTGTGCCCTTGCAGGTCGTCTTCACCGCGGTGCTTCGATTCGATCCCTCCCTTGAGGAGGACATGGCCATGATGCTTCACCATGCGCCCTTGCAGGCTGCCTACCAGGTTTCCGCATGCTTTCAGGACGATCGACAGCGTGACGGTGCTGGGGACGATGCCGTTCGCCTGCATTCTGGCGAACAGATCCATGGCCACCGCATCCTGCTCCTGCTCCACGCATCCCTGGATGAGCGCGTTCCAGGATACCACATTTCTCGCCGCCATGGCCCGGAACACGCGGAAGGCCATGGCCAAGTCCCCACATTTGGCGTACATGTCCACCATGGCGGTGGCCAGGTACGCATCGCGCAGCAGATCCGGATTCCTGGCCCGAATGTGGTCGTGCAAGGACCTTCCCTGCCGGAGATCTCTGAGGGAAGCGCACGCCTTGAGGGCGAGCAAGAGGAGGGGCTTGCAGCAGCCGGGATCGTCGTGGAGCATCTTGCGGAAGAAGACGGGGAGGAGCCCCTGCGCGTGGAAGGCGGGGTAGGCGGAGAGGAGGGCATGGCAGAGCTCGCGGTTGTTGGGGTCCCGGGAGAGGGAGAAGACGAGGTTGAGCTCGAGCAGGGTTCCGCAGAGGGCGAACAGGCGGATGAAGGAAGCGGCCAGCGATGGTGAAGAAGAAGAAGAAGAAGAAGAAGAAGAAGATGCTGATGATGATGATGGTGGTGGTGGAAGGGAGCTCCAGCCACCATAGCCATGGAGCAAGAAGGAGCAGTGCAGGAGGCGACCTCTGTGGATGTCTCTCTGGCTGATGCAGTCTCGGAGCAGCTCCTTCATGGCGATGGAGGAGGAGCTGTTAAGACATGGAAAGAAGCAGATTCCCACCAAAACAAAGGGAAAGAAAGATGCAGATCATCATCATCATCAGATCATTTGCAGCATTTGGGCATAGAATCAGGTGGATTTTGTTCAGCAAATATACAGTAGGTTCATCATCAGATCATATGCAGCATTTGGGCAAGGAATCGGAGATCGATTTTGTTCGGCGTATGTACAGTCAGTTCATCATCACATCATATATGCAGCATTTGGGCATAGAATCAGATAGATTTTGGTTCAGCATATATACGGTTAGAGGTTCATCATCAGATCACAAATGCAGCATTTGGGCAAGGAATCAGATAGATTTTGGTTCAGCATATATACAGTAGGTTCATCATCAGATCGTATATATATGCAGCATTTGGGCAAGGAATCAGATAGATTTTGGTTCAGCATATATACAGTAGGTTCATCATCAGATCACAAATGCAGCATTTGGGCAAGGAATCAGATAGATTTTGGTTCAGCATATACACAATAGGTTCATCATCAGATCACAAATGCAGCATTTGGGCAAGGAATCAGATAGATCTTGGTTCAGCATATATACAGTAGGTTCATCATCAGATCATATGTGCAGCATTTGGGCAAGGAATCAGATAGATTTTGGTGCAGCATATATATAGTAGGTTCATCATCAGATCACATATGCAGCATTTGGGCATGGAATCAGATAGATTTTGGTTCAGCATATATACAGTTAGAGGTTCATCATCAGATCATTTGCAGCATTTGGGCAAGGAATCAGAGACCGATTTTGTTCAGCATATGTACAGTTAGAGGTTCATCATCAGATCATTTGCAGCATTTGGGCAAGGAATCAGACAGACTTTGCTTGCTCAGCATATATACAGTTACAGGTCCATCATCAGCTCATTTTGCAGCATTTGGGCAAGGAATCAGACAGACTTTGCTCAGCATATATACAGTTACAGGTCATGATGATCATTTGCAGCATTTGGGCAAGGAATCAGACAGAATTTGCTCAGCATATATACAGTTACAGGTCCATCATCAGATCATTTGCAGCATTTGGGCAAGGAATCAGACAGACTTTGCTCAGGATATATACAGTTACAAGTCCATCATCAGATCATTTGCAGCATTTGGGCAAGGCATCAGACAGACTTTGCTCAGCATATCTACAGTCACAGGTCCATCATCAGATCATTTGCAGCATTTGGGCAAGGAATCAGACAGAATTTGCTCGGCATATATACAGTTCAGGTCCATCATCAGATCACTCGCAGCATTCGGGCAGGACTTTGTTCATGCCATTTCTTGAGACTCGGATCAGGTTCATCATCAGATCATATGCAGCAGACAGACTTTGTTCATGCCATTTCCCGAGCCCCCTCGCATCATCAGCATATATACAGTTAGAGGTTCATCGTGAGATCATATGCAGCATTTGGGCAAGGAATCAGACTCTGGTCATGCCATCTCTGGCGCATCGGATCAGCATATATATACAGTTAGCGGTCCATCATCAGATCATATGCAGCATTTGGGCAAGGAATCAGACTTTGTTCATGCCATTTCCCGATCGTCGGATCAGCGTATATACAGTTAGAGATTCATCATCAGATCATTCGCAGCATTTGGGCAGGGATTTTGTTCAAGCCACTTAAAGCCCCCCTCAGATCAGCGCCTAAGATAGATTCATCGTCGAATCATATGCAGGCAGCACTCTGGTCAGGGGCATCGTTTCATTCGCCTCCTCGGATCCGCATATACAGTGGGTTCATTATCGAATCGTATGCAGCATGCTGGTTAGAAGCAAGGGAATCACACCTTGCACACTCGCCATTGCCTGTAGCCTCAAGAACCAGGGCCTAAAGCAGATTCATCATCACATTGCATACTGCAGCATGCTGATTAGAAGCAAGGAATCACACCTTGCACACTGGGCATTGCCTGCAGCCTCGAGAACCAGCGCCTAAAGCAGATTCATCATCAGATCGTATGCAGCACTCTGGTCAGGGGCGATCTCCAGTGCGTGAGCGAAGGCTTGCTTGCCCAACTCTTCGTTGGCATGGATACGGCATGCACTCAACACACAGGACCAGATGTTCACATCGGCCTTCAACGGCAGCTTGTTCAGCATGCTCTCCAGCCTTCCGAAGTCGCCCACCCTCCCAAGGAGATCCACCAAAGCACCGTGATGCGACAGATCCAAGCGAAGGCTATACCTTGCTGTAATCGAGTCAAAATGCTCGAGAGCTGCCCCGACAAGCCCACCATGGCCACAAGCACGAAGGATCGAAGTAAAGGTGACCTCATTCGGACAGATTCGGGTGCTTCCCATCTCATCAAAGGCCTGTAAGCTCGCCATGCAATCGCCTTCCGCTGCATAACCAGCAATGCAAGCGCTCCACAATGCGACGTCGGGGTCGAGAGCAGAGTCGAAGACGCCTCTCGCATCGGGCATGCTCGCCCCCGAGCTGCCATATCCGTGAATCAGGGCAGCAGAGATCAGCACATCTCGATCGTATCCGCCCGATACGACGTCGAAACAGAGGCGATTGCATGCCTCCAAGCTCCCCGATCGGCTGCAGGATCGCAGGATGCAAGTCAAGGCGCAGTCATCGAGGGGCACTCGATCGATCCGGAGCTGCTTGTACAGCGATCGGGCTCTCTCATCTTGGCCTTGCTTCACATAAGCCGAGAGCATGACGGTGCACAACACTGGATCTAAGCGATGCAAGGAGTCGAACACATGCTGCGCTCGGCGCAGGTCTCCGCAGTTCCCGTACATGGCGAGAAGGGCATTGTTGGCGTAGGCATTCGAAGCGTATCCCATCCTCTGCAAGTCCATATGCAACGCAATGCCGATCTCCAAAGCCATAATAGCTTTCATCGTCGATTTGCGGCGAGGTTCCACAATCAGAGCTCGATCCTCCTCCTCCTCCATCTCTGCGAGACGGCTGCATGCCTGAAGCGACACTGCGAAAGCATGCTGGTCTGGTCTTACCCCTTCCTCCAGCATCTCGCGATAGAGCTGAAGGGCCTTCGATGCTTCGTTCTGCGCAGCGTAGGCATCGAGCATCGCAGTCCAAGCGACCACATCACGCTTCGGCAGAGCCCCGAACAAGCTCCTCGCCTCCTCCAGCATCCCAGCTTTGCTATACAGATTGATCAGGCTCGTGCCAAGAAAAGCATCCGATCCGAACCCGCGACTCCTCCGCGCATCGGCGTGCAAAGCCTGGCCTATGCTCATCATCCCCGCCGCCGGTCGCATCCACGGCCCTGCTTCGCATGCACAAGTGCGAGGAGAGCTTCTCTCGTCGGCAAGCATGTCATCGCAGGCTCGGATCGCCATCACCACCGTGTGGCTCTCCACGTCTACATCGTCCTCGAGCATCTGCCTATACAGTCTCAGTGCCTTCTCCCCATCTTCTCGCTCGACGTAGCCCGCGAGCATCGCGCTCCACAGCTTCGCATCCTTTCCCGCAGCTAGCTTGTAGAACACGTGCTCTGCGTCGATCCAGCTCCTCCTCCTTCCGCACCTGCCATACATGCCCACCAGAGCGCTTCCGACCAGAGGATCCGACATCGATCCATTCGCGCAAGCGTCTGCATGCAACAACAATCCCATGTGCAGAGGAGATGTGATCGCCATGGGGCAGCAGCTATCGGTGTTGTTCGATCCCTCCTTCGAGCTTCTACTACTCCCCTCCTCCGATTCATCATCGACTGTCTCCTTCGAGACGATGCCGCATGCATGCAGCGCGAATTCGAGCGAATGCCGATCGGGAACCACGCCTTCCTGCTGGAGCTTCCTGTACAGCAACAATGCTTTGATTCCCTGGTTCCGATCGACGTATGCCGAGAGCAGCGCATTCCACGAGACCACATCTCTTCTGCGAGAGGACGCGAAGAAGAAGGCCTCCTCTGCCTCGGCGAGGGCTCCGCACTTCCCATACATGCTCACCAGGGTGTTTCCGACGAACGCGTCGGATTCGAGCCCCATCTTGCAGGCATCGCCATGGAAGCTTCGGCCTCTTCCGAGGTCTCGAATCGCGCCACAGGCCTTGAGAAGAGCCACGAGAGCGTAGCTGTTTGCTGGAATGCGCTCCTCCTGCATTTCTCGACAGATCTCGAGAGCTTCTCGAGGCTTGCCGAGGCCGGAGTGAGCTGCGATGATGGCTGTGTAGGAGAACACGGTTCGGAAGGGGAGCTTCCTCGCGACCGCAGATGCGTCTTCCAAAGCACCACATTTGGCTAAGGTTATCACAATGTAGTCTCCCAGCAATGGGGATAGTGCAGGTTTGCTCTGCACAGCATGGGCATATGCTCTCATGGCTTGTGCTCGATCCCTGGCGCAGCTGCACAAGCCGAAGATCGACATGTAGACCTTGTCAGCGAGATCGAAACGGATGCGCTCGAAGAGGGAATCGAGGGCTTCGTCGAGGTTCTCCTCGCTGCAAAGAGATCTGAGCTTTTCTTCCTTCTCTCTTCCATCCTCTCCAGCATCTTCTTCTTCTTCTCCTCCTCCTCCTCCTTTTGTCTCTGAACAAGGATCCAGTGCTGTTACCGAAATGCACTCCATCGTTGTCAGAAAGCGCAGGAGAAGTGATGAAATTGCGGTGTGCTGGAGAATCCTGCAAGCATTGCTGGAAAGCGCTCTGTTTGTGGGGGAGATGCTGGGCAACATTCCGAAGTGGGCGATGCATTCAAAGGCATGGGAGCTCCTCCTATCCATGGCAAACGAAGCAGGAAATGATGCTGAAGAAGATGATGATGATTAGGGTTTACTTACAGTTCAGCAGATCTGTTCCATAAGCAGGGCTTTCCATCACCGAATCTCTGAAATTTGCTGCAGAAAACAGAGCTCTTCAAGCTCCTTGCCTTTCATCTCTCTCTCTCTCTCTCTCTCTCTCTCTCTCCCGAAGATTTGGAGCAGATCCGGAAGCAATCAGATCTCTCATTGAAAACCATCACCAACCAGGGCCCCGCAGCAAATCGAGACCTTCCTTCTCGCGATTCGAATCAGGGAAGAATCGATCATCGATTTTGTCGGAATCTTGTCGAGACTAACTGCTACTACCATTTCCAATACTGATGATTTCACAGAGCTGGTTGATGATGGAAGTGTTGTCCCCAAGCTTGGGATTCAGGGTTTTTACCGATCAGGGTTTTTAGGGTTCCAACAATCGAATCCGCGAAACAGACACATCGCAAGGCAATGTAGAAACACCATTGCTCCTCAGTCAGATACACAGCATGTTTCTCCCCAACATTACACAGTAGAGAGAAGCCATCTCTCAAGTGGCTCCAGCTATGGATATACCCAGAAAACCATGGGATAAAAATCTTCCTTTTTCAACAAGCACTAAACTAGATATAGCTAGATAGATATGAATATTGCTCTTTGTAAAGCTCAATCTAGAGCTATCGTCGACTTAGGCCATTGCCTTCGATCGATTACCAGACCGATGAAATCTGATTCACTATATAACAATCTGGTGAAATTTAACTCCCATCATGAAGAATTTCACAACAGAACCACACACACACACACACACACGCACGCACGCACCACACACGCACTCGGAGATGTTTACGATATCAAGATGAAATCGGTATTCTATCTGAAGGAGGAAAACGAATCGAATTCAATTGCCCTTTGCTTCGACGGAGGAGTCTGCATCATTGCATCATCTTGCCGTATGTTTCTGCAAGAAGCTTGCGGCGAGAAAAGCTCTTGCAAGTAAAAGATATATATATATATATATGATTGGGGGCTAGAAACCCTGCTCCATCATCTCTGGATCATCTGCAAATAGGCATTTCCGAGGCCTCCCACCTGCAAGTTAATAGAAGAAGAAGCTGTTACTCCAAAGCCCACAAACATGAAAGGGGAATCTATTCCTCGATGCAACCATATTTCAACAGAAATCTGGAAAAGAAACGCTCGGAATGATTGATACCTTTCAGATTGGGCACTGGTTGAACTGCTTGTAGCAGCCCTTGTATCTCATTGACTAGATCGACGTGCTTCTTGTTTACCAAAGGAGTGGATCGATCCCGTAGAAGAAGAGCCCGGGCTTCTAACATTCGTATCCTCGACTCGATGTCCTCTTCTAATTTCACGATGCTTTCGAATCTCCGATTTCCTCCTTTGTTGCGCTCCCCGTTGCTTGCCGCTTCGAATTTGATTCGATCCGTTGTGCTTAGGATTAGCTGAGGACTAAGAAGGCTTGGCACCAAGCTCGGCATATCGAGGTGCTTCAATTCCTCCTCGCAAGCTTCCGCGTCTTCAAATTCACTGTAGTGCTTCGCCTTCTTTTCTCCTTCGAGCACTTCGATCATGTCTTCAGGCATGTAAGCTTCCATGGATGATGGCTTGCACTTCATGCGGGCAACAACATCGATATTAACAACCTTTTCTTCTTCTTCTTCTTCTTCTTCTTCTTCTCTTTCCTTCATCTCCAATGCAATGAGCTCTGCAGCATGATCCCGACGCCTTCCATGCTCTCCTATGGCATAAGATTCTAATGCAGTTGTGGCAGACTCTTTATTAACAGCTAGGATTTTGTTCCAAAGACCTTCTGATGCATCATCTGGTACTGGTGGTTTTCCTAGAGCAGAATGTTTGAGCACTATGGAACTATCATCACCATCATCATCGCCAAATCGATCCACATTTCTTTCCATACCATTGTTTTGATCCACACTGCCATCCAATTCTTGCTGCCGTACTCGGGTCATATCAACTTTGCCTATTGATCTTGTCCTAAGTGCATCCAAATCAGGTGATCTTGCCCTAAGTGCATCCAAATCATGTGATCTTTCCTTAAGTGCATCCAAATAAGCTGATCTTGCCCTAAGTGCATCCAAATCAGGTGATCTTTCCCTAAGTGCATCCAAACCAGCTGATCTTGCCCTAAGTGCATCCAAAGCCGCTTTGCTTGCTGATCTTGCCTTAAGTGCATTCACATCGGCTTTGCCTACCGATCTTGCCCTAAGTGCAAGCACCTCCTCCTCCAAGATCAAACACTCTGCTTCTTTCCTGCAAAGATTGCTCTCGAGGATCCGGATTGCCTCTTCATCATGGATAGCTCTTTCTTCTGCCATTCTTCGGAAGTGAGCAGACTCTAGTAAGAGTGCAGATTTCTCTTCTTGGAGCCTCAGGATCATCGCCATGGCTTCATTCGCTGCACTCTCGGCTGCTCCTCGCTCTTCTTCGAGCTCTGTGTGAATGCGACGAAGCTGGAGATGCTGGGCCTCCATTGCCTTCTCTAACCTCATTACGACATCCGTGTGATTATGACAATGTGTCCCTTCATTGGCGGACCAATATTCAGCTTCATCGCTTGCTCCTCGAGCTCCTTGATCGCACGCTCGGGATGATCTTCGATCGCGTTCCTCCGATTCATCCTCAAAATCTTGGGCGTTCCAGTCGAATGCCTCTGTTTTATCCCCGAGAAGTTGCGTGCTTCGATCGAATTCCTCCGTTTTCTTATCAAAACCCTGTGTGTTTTGATCGAATCCCTCAGAAGAAACTGATGTTTGTTTGCAGATTTCTCTGCGGGTCAATGCCATACAACCATGTGTTGATGAGGTAGGCTTGTTGATAGCTGAAATGACAGCGGATCCTTCCTCCTCGATGATAACCTCTCGACCATCATCCTCATCTTCGTCGACAAGACGATTCTGATGACTGTAACCACATACCTTGGTCAAGCTGATTCTGCCCATCTCCACGTTATAGCTCACACACAAGTGCTTCATGAGCTGGAAGACGAGGAAAGCGAAAGATATCTGCAGCAGGAGAAGCAGAGCTATGGCGACCTCGCAGATTGCAAAGACAAGGGATGAGAGCTTCCATGGATTCCTATACGCCAACGCCATTGAGCAAACAGAGGTCGAATCCGTCTTCCCTTTTTTTTCTTGAAAAGCTTGAGTTTGATTGTATCTCCTCCTCCTCCTCCTTCAAATTCTTCTTGTTCTTCTTCTTCAAGTTCTTACTTGATTCAAGTTCTTACTTGATTCAAGTTCTTCTTCTTCTTCTTCAAGTTCTTGCTTGATTCAAGTTCTTCTTCTTCTTCAAGTTCTTCCTTGATTCAAGTTCTTCCTTGATTCAAGTTCTTCTTCTTCTTCTTCAAGTTCTTGCTTGATTCAAGTTCTTCTTCTTCTTCTTCAAGTTCTTGCTTGATTCAAGTTCTTCTTCTTCTTCTTCAAGTTCTTGCTTGATTCAAGTTCTTCTTCTTCTTCTTCTTCTTCTTCAAGTTCTTGCTTGATTCAAGTTCTTCTTCTTCTTCTTCAAGTTCTTACTTGATTCAAGTTCTTACTTGCTTCAAGTTCTTGCTTGCTTCAAGTTCTTGCTTGATTCAAGTTCTTGCTTGATTCAAGTTCTTGCTTGATTCAAGTTCTTGCTTGATTCAAGTTCTTCTTCTTCTTCTTCAAGTCCTTACTTGATTCAAGTTCTCTTCTTCTTCTTCTTCTGGCTCTGTCTCTAGCCCCCTAGCTCTTGTTCTTCGTATGACTTTCCTGGTTCTTTCACTTCCAGAATTTCCTCAGACCTGGATCAAGCAGAAGCAGAAATGGAAGACCCTCAAGCAAGCTATGGCAAAGCGCGTCATTAAAAGGAGGGATTCCCCTTGTCTCTGACTCTCCCTCTCTCTCTCTCTCTTTCTCTCTCTCTCTCTCCCTGTCTCTGTAACTCTCCCGTTTAGGGGGGAGGGCTCCGCAGATTCAACGCCGCCCAAACTAAAAAAAGCATGGAAACTAAAAACTTGAGGGAATCTGACAGGGCGAGGAGGAGGAGGAGGAGGAGGTGGGTATGGGCAGGAGCGACAACAGTAAAAGCTTGCACTCGGAACAGGGAATGGGCTCCCGGGATTCTAGGGCTATGGAGATTAGGGTTAGGGCATCTCTGCAACTGTAGGGAACGTCTAGAAAAGTGGGGAGCTGAGCAAGAGCAAGAGCAAGAGCAAGAGCTGGAGGAGCTCCTGAAGCAAAGCAGAACAGAGGCGGAGCTTGAGGTGCTCGGAGCAAGAAGCAGAACAGAGCAGAGCAAGAAGAAGAGGAAGTGGTTGGGAATCAGAAGAAGAAGAAGAAAGAAGAAGAAGAAGAAATGAAGAAGAAGAAGAAGAAGAAGAAGAAGTTGTTGGGTTCCCATTCAATTCTTGCCCCAATGGAAAACGAATGTATGATGCATGTGCATGTATGTGCATGTGCATGTATGTGCATGTGCATGTATGTGCATGTGCATGTATGTGCATGTGCATGTATGTGCATGTGCATGT